>CM060332.1:12018069-12035569 GCA_030674155.1 Stramonita haemastoma
TTTCTTTTTCATCCGGCCCTTGCCCTTATTATGATCTACCCAAAACAAAAATACCCCCCTAAAAACAGCAGCAGCAACAACAAGTAAAACAAAACAAACAAAACTAAACACTGAAAACAAAGCAAAATAAAAAGCCAACCCCCCTCTCCCGTGAAAAACAACAAAAAAAACCAAACAAACAACAACAAAACACCAACAAAAAAACACTTCCACCACCAACAAAAGTTCAACCTATGATTCAGAGACAGTAGATACAATATTCAACCATATAATCCCCAACTGAATACATTGGTAATTATTTAAACAAAAGATACAGATGAGTTATCAATAAGCACGTAATGCCTAACTGACCCGAACATTAATGTTAAAACTGATGCGCTGATTATAAAGTAGATCTTGATTGAAATACAGAGGAAATAGCAGAGAAGAGAGCAACTCAAGTAAAATTTATGATATATAATATCAAAACATTTTCACAAATTTATCTTACTTTAAAACAGTACTATGAATTAAAAACAACAACAACAACCTAACAACAACAAACACTATTGAAAAAAAAGCAACTTTCAAATGTAGGCCTAACGCCCCATAGAATATCCCAACAACATTTTTTCAAATTGTGTTAATAAAGATGATTTTTAAAGAAGTCCGAAAAGGCGTAGTATATTATGTGGGTATATAAAAAAAAAAACAGCAAAAAAAAAAAAAAAAAACAAACAAACAAAAACCAACCAACCAAACAAACAAAAACACTGTCCTTATTAATATTTAAACGACGAGAAAACAACTTCAAATTCAACATAGGATCCAAAACATTTCAATCTAATGATAAGTTTAAGATGGTTAAAGTAGAAGATAGAAAGGGAAGAATGGAGAGAGAGATTTATATATTCTTTTATACCGAGGATAATGGAATAAGCACTCTTGTGCTTTTTTTCATCCAGTCCCCGTGTGTATGCAGATTTGTAAATGTCATCTGTTCCTACCGGCACACGATGGCCTACTCTTACGAAAAGCGGAACAGGATTTTATTTTTAACCTGTGGCAAGGTGTTTTGCGTGCGTTCGCACAGGGGGCCTCGGTTTAAAGTCTCATCCGAAGGATTTTTGGGGAGAGTGGAGTCAGCACTGATGTTAACTCCAGAAGAAAAATCTCCTCTACGCAAAGTTCTGACCACTACACCACCAGGAGTGAGAGAGAGAGAGAGAGAGAGAGAGAGAGAGAGAGAGAGAGAGGGGAGAGAGAGAGAGAGAGAGACGCATAATAATTTTATTATGCTAAAATCTCACCAGTGGTGAACCTCAACCTCTAGTCGAGCAAACATCGCCCCCCCCCCCCCCCCCCCCCCTACATATTTATCAATAAGCCCTCGTGTACTTTTGTTTGTCTGTTTGTTTGTTGTTGTTGTTGCTCTACATCTAGTCCCTGTGTGCATGCGGTTTTGTAAATTTATCATCCCCTCTCACGGACAGAAAATGACTGGCACTTCCAAAAAGCGGAACAGGTTTTAACGTTTGTATATAAATTAACAACACTGTGCATGCCAGTATGCATGTATACACTTTTAAAAACCTACCTTTATTTTATTGTTATAGTTATTTTTCGTGTTAGTTTGGTTATCTTTTTTATTTGTTGTGTATTGTTGTTGTATTCTATCCAACCTATAAGTCCAATCCAGGTTTTTTGGTTTTTCACCCGGAGGCGGAAGTGGGCTCTTGTGACCTTAAATTGTCATTTCCGTTGTGTCCTACCACGAGGGAGCGAGCTCAAGGTGGAATTTTGAAACGACCAGTTTTCAAAATGTCCTTTTTTAAGAAAGGATCCCGTGCTGTGAAGGTAAGGAGGAATCATTTCGTTTTGATTTGCTAACAGGGTAGAATTCTCGATGGAAAATACTCTCATTCAAAGCATTCTGGAACGTAAAGAAGTTCGAGTTACATATCCTGATACGCGTTACACTGGATGCTGTGGTGATAATCAAAGAGGTTGTTTAATTTCTTATTTCTAAATGCTTTGCTGATAAGAAATAGGTTGTTCACAGCAACAATTACATGTTCTGTAGAAGCAGATTCCGGTTTTAAAAATAAGTCAAAATGCATGCAGCAGAGTTAAACGAATTTTTTTTTAGCAGATGTGGTTGTGAGACAAAGAATTAATTATCTGCACACACTGAATGACTGATTCATGATTGAGAATTAACTGAATGAAAACCAATGATGAAAGCTCGAAAATGTGTATGTGTAAGCCTGCACAAGTTCTCACAATAGCAGAACCAGCAATATTCTGTGTTTGAATCTTTGATACAGTTTGTTTGGATCAGCTATCAAAATTCCTAGTGTAGTATTATAATTATATTATAATTAAATATATTTTGAGGTTTTCTCAATTTCTGTTTTGTTTGCAGAAACCTGAGAAAGGCAGGAAAAGGAAGCTGCATGAAGAAGTAGAATCTGACTCAGATATAGACAGGTTTGTTCAGTTAGGTTTTTTACCTACACAGGCACGTGCGCATGCTCACTCACACATACACACACACTCTCACAGACACACACACAGTGACACATGTGTGCGCGTGCACACACACACACACCACACACACACACACACACACACACGACACACACACACACCGGGGGGGTGGGGGGGGGGGGGGGGGAAGAGAGAGAGAGAGAGAGAGAGAGAGAGAGAGAGAGAGAGAGAAAATATTGATTTCTTATTCTATTTTATCATTTGAATTGGACAATACCATTGGCTAGTTGTTACTTAGTGTTAGCTTGTCATTGTGGTAGACTGGTCAATACACTTGATACTAACACAGTTACAGGTACAAATTCAGTGACCATATCCTATATGATATCAAGAACATAGTTTCTTGTTTGCTTGTTTTTTAATTCTTAGATGGAGGGAAAATATTTGACATAAATATAATTCCATTTTGTAGCCTGTAGTGATGAGCTATGTCACAAATATTAACTCTAATGTTTTGAAAAAGCCACACACACAAACACAGACTGACAGAGGCACACACAACACACAGTGACACACACACACCAGTGACACACACACACACAACACACACACACACACACACACACACACACACACACACACATGTATACTATATGATATCACACGCACACACACTCACACTCACACACACACACACACACACACACACACACACACACACACACACACACACACACACACACACACACACACATGTATACAAACAAAACTACCCCCACACCACACCACAAACATAACAGAACATACCTTTACCACACAGACACAACACACACACCACACACACACGGACACAGACACAGACACACACACACACACACACACACACACACACACACACACACACACACACACACACACACTATCACATTAAGTGAACAGACGTAAAATTGAAGACATACACACACACACACACACACACACACACACACACACACACACACACACACACACACACACACACACCATCATTACATATACTTGCCCAACCATCACTACAATTGACAGGCATGGCCAGAGACTCAAGTTAATCAATGGGAATTATCCATTCTTCTCTTTCAGCGATGAGGCGGAGGGCATGGGTAGGGCAGAGGGCAGTTCAGATGAGGAAGAGGAAACTCCAGAGGAGAAGAAACTTCGTCTGGCCAAACTCTACCTTGCCCAGTTAAACAATGAAGGTGAGTTACGATGTGCTAAGTGCGGGCGGTAATAATAGAATTACCTCTGTAGATATGAATAGAGTGGCATGCGTGTGGTGCAACACTGTGTTTTTAAATCATGAGACACCCGGTGAATTGTGTGAGGCTGTTGTTTTGTTAGGTGGTGGTGGTTTAGACTTTTCTGTTGCAGATACTTTGCCAATGCTGTGAAATGTAGAATATGCATGCAGCCTCTGATCCCCACTGATCTGATTGGTGTTTTGTCACCCAGAGGTTGTCAGTGTCCCTGAGATTGGAGCAAATCTGTCTCCACTCTATTACATAGAGTTCCAATTCAAAAAAAGACAAAAAAAAAGACAAATGTTCATGCAGAGTGGGCGAATAGTTAAGGCCGTTCAGCTTCAATCCTATGGGTCTATGAAACCTTCAGTTTGAATCTTGGCTGCATCTTGTGAATTAAGGGTAGGGATTTTTACGATCTCTCAGGCCAACTTCCAGAGAGTGTATGTTATATCCAGTGATTCATGTCAGCATTCATGGGATTGCGAACATACCCAGCACACATCCCTGAACGCAAAAACTCACCATTGGTGAACCTCAGAGCTGTTGTCAAGGAATTTAAAAAAGAAAAGGAATGTTGATCAGAAAATGTGTATTTTATGTTACCTTTTTCAGAAATTCTGACTGGAACATAGATTAGAAATAATCACGATTGGAGTTTGAATGTTCTTGTTCGATTTTTTTTTTTAATGGAAAATCTGTTCCTCCTTTCCTTTAAAATGAATAAACAAACAAACAAATCTAGACGAAAGTAAAGAAAAAGCCTGATGAACTATTTCTGTTAGCAAAAATGACATGTATTATTGGTGAAATAAAGTTTGAGAACATGTCCATGCCTGTGGTGAGTTAGTGTCAAAGCCTTTGTTTTGGGGGTTGGTGATTCACCAGGGAAAATTCTAGGAGGGATGTTGTGGTGGTCAGCACCCTAGTTGGGTATCTCACTCAGTTTGGTTCCATGAGTGAGCTTTTGTTGTCGTCAGTAAGGGCTTAGTATGCGGCACCCTGCATAAATGTTAGCTCAGAACAGGCACTACTGATCGCTATCAAATTGATTTAGCAGGAGTGCAGGGCTCTTTTAGTTGGTGGCTCTGCAGCGGCCTGACATTGTAGAGCTCCCTGTGGACTGATGGCCTTGAGAATGGGGCATAACGAATCAGGGTTTGGCTGGGTGAAGAGTTTGAGATGAACTGCATCGAAACAGCTGGGCAGTAGTGTCAGAGGTGATGGGACAGCAAAACAAAGTTTGAGAACATGGTTCTCTGTGTGTGTGTGTGTGTGTGTGTGTGTGTGTGTGTGTGTGTGTGTGGAGAGAGAGAGAGAGAGAGAGAGAGAGAGAGAGAGTGTGTGAATGTGAGTGTGAGTGAGACAGAGAGAGACCTAGAGAGGTAATTTAATTTATGACTGAAAAAGTAAACAATAACAAATTTGTCAGCAATGATCATGATGAAGAGGTTAAAGTACAGGTCAGGTATTCTCTCAGGACTAAAACAAACTCTTTTAAGATTATTTTAGTAAATGATGTTGGATTTTAGTGTACATTTTGTATGAATAATATTGTTGATTATTTGTTACAGTGGATGCAGACGAGGATGGGGAAGAGGACAGCGTTGGAAACCGTTTGCGAAATGATGTGGTAAGTGTGTGTGGGTTTTTTTTCTGTTTGTCATCTAGTGTATTATCACATTATTTTGTAGTTCATGAAGTATAATGTGGGTTTTAAGTATCAAAAACATTAAAAAAGAAAATTCGAAATTCATGCTTTAAAAACTATTTTTAAAATGTTTTGTTCAGATTTTTATGCCGAAATGTGACGTTATGTAGTATGGTAGTTTTGATGAATAAGTAGCCCTGAAGACTTAATTAAAGAAAAGAAATGTGCATGTGTTTGCATGCCAATGTTTAATCGATTGAATGATGTGTCTGTCTGGAGAATAATGTGGTTTGTCTGTACCTTCCTTAGTACCTATTTACTTTGTGTGTGTGATGTGTGTGTGAGTGTGTGTGTGTGGTGTGGTGTGTGTGTGTGTGTGTGTGTGTGTGTGTGTGTGGCGTGTATGCGTATGCGTATGTGTACACGTGTGTACTGATAGTTACAATAATCATGAAAAGTGAATAACATTATTTTATGGTAGATTCTTCACAGCTTGGTTGTCACAATGACAATCATGGTGTGGTAGGTTTACAATACATGCTGACATTCTAACCATCCTTTATCTTCCTTTTTTACAGTTGGCACAGTCAGGTCAGCTTTTCAAGTGTGTTGCTGATCAGGTGAGTAGAGTCCAGTATTTTTGTTTCGTACCACCATATTTTATTCTATGTTGTTCCTGGGTTTTTTTTCTTCTTCTTTTTTTTGTATTTGTATGTTTTATAAAAGCGATATATTTTTTGTCTTTCTTTCTTTTAATCATACTTTTTTCTCCTTGTACCTTTGCACCTTATAATACAGTGTGTTGAATGTGCACTTAAAATCTGCAGAAACTGTAGCTGTGAATTTCAATCAAAGTTGGCTTGGAAACCGTGAATATTTCACAGTTCAGGTTTAAAAAAACAACAACAAAAAAAGCAAACTTGATTGGATTTGATAATATACACTGGATTTTTTTTTTTTTTTTAAGATAGCATACACAGCTGTCAGTTTCCCCCACTTTCAGCTGCTTTCAGCTGCTATTCATTCCATCCCTTCCCAGCCCAGATGGGTTCAGCTGGTGATAATTATTAGCAGGAACTGACCGCACTTCGACTTGGTAAAAGGAAGGGGTGTACTAATTTTAGCTCTGGACCCTTGACTGAGTTTATGCTGGACTTGCTCACTGTGCATAGTGTTGTGTTCATCTGTTCTGTTGATGCAGCTGTTAACTTAGGTTGGAGTGGAAGTTGTGAGGTAGGAATCAGGGGAAATGCTAAAACATATTGGAAAGTTTCAGAACTACCCCTACCCCTCTCCCATCCTAATCACTTGGCAGAGAGGGTGAAGTGGTGTGAAAAATGAACAGAAGCCGAATAGTGAGTGACTTACAGGTACCAGTTACCTTCCACATTGATCCAGTGTTCTCTTCAGTTATTTTAATATACCTTAAAAAGGGAAGTTTATTTTTCAGAAATTCAAAATGTGAAATTGAGGGGGGGGGGGAGGGGCAGGATAAGCCAGGTTTTACATCATCCTCATCACCATTGATTATCATGCAATAATAAAAGCTGCCTATGAACCAGTCTCATTATCTTATTTTGATTGTGACCAAAAGGTTGACAAGTCTGGATCAACTGCAGTAGAGTTTAGAAGCATTATTTTGTGTCTCAAGATGGGTATGTCTAGAAAATGCATATGTATATATATATTTCGTATTCAGCTTGACTGACATAGTGTAGGTGGTGATAGTGAAGATGTTGGAATGTGTTGACAGTACGCGCGCCTGAGGAGGACACAGTGAAAAGGCTGAAAGGCCACTCGCAGACGGTGACCTGCGCTGTTATCTCCCCTGACAGCAAGACGGCTTTCAGCGCCTCAAAGACGGGACCGTTATAAAATGTGAGTGGCAAGGTCTGGCACGTTTTGATATGAATATTATGTGATGCTGCATGAGGAAATGAGTTGCGTTGGCACACCTGACCCACTCGTCTTGCTTCCTAGGAGCGAACTTAGGCAGGGTGGGGGGGTCAGGTTGTTGGTTTTGAGATTTTGGATTGTTTGTAAAACTAGAAGCTTTTTTTCCTGTATTCTGCCTGTTTGTGTTGATTAGTAAAGAATTCATAGCTTAAAAGATACTACTCTACACAGGTATATGAAATTCTCAGGGTTCATGGTAGACATGTAGGTGGAAGGTCAAGGTTTAAAGCCATCAGCTGGATTTTCAAACTAAAGTTGACGTCATTGAGCTTAAAAAAAAAAAAAAGAACTCTGAAGGTCAAATCCTGCTGCGATTGCAGTGGTTCATAGGCAGGTGTTGTGCACAAGACCTCTGCAGTTGCAGTGGGACTAAATCCACCACCACCAACCTGTTCAGCTGTTGTGCTTTGATGATTGACATTGATTGCTGCTTGTGGCCAGGGGACCTGGAGAGTGGAAGGAAGGTGAAGGTGGTGGCAGGGGGGAGGAAGGGGACGGAGAAGACGCACGTGGGTCACACGGCCTGTGTGCTGTGCATGGCCATCAGCTCTGATGGCAAGTTCCTGGTAAGATGTTGGTGTGTGTGTGTGTGTGTGTGTGTGTGTGTGGTGTGTGTGTGAGTGTGTGTGTGTTTGTGTGTGTGTGTGGGGGGGGGGGGGGGGGGGGTGTATGTGTAGGTGGGTGGTTGTGTGTGTTTACGGTGTGTTTACGGTGTGTTTGTGGTGTGTTTGTGTGTGTGTTTTTGTGTGTGATTGTGTGTGTGTGTTTGTGGTGTGTGTGATGTATGTGTGTTTTGTGTGTGTGTGTTATGTGTGTGTGTGTGTGTGCGCGCGCGCGCGCGTGTGTGAGCATGCGCATAAGTACAACTGTTGGGTTGTCTTCAAGTCGTAAATTATCTCTTGTGTGGTTTTAAATTTCAGGCCACAGGGGATGCTAACAACTGGATTCATATTTGGAATCCAGAAATCGTGTGCCATCATCCACACCTTTCGTGGACACAGGAAACCAGTTACGGTCAGTGTGTGTGTTTGCATGCATGCATGCATGTGTGGTGTGTTTGTGGAGGGGGGTGGGGAGTATGTCAGTCTTGGGTGTGGGTGAATGGGTCATTTGTGTGTGTGTGTGGGTGTGTCACCTTGTGTGTGTGTGTTTGTGTTTTGTTTTTACCTTGATAATACAAAAAAAACTGCACAGCAATATGTGAAGAGTGAAATCTCTTTGATATATAATTTTTTTTAAAGTATTCAAATGATATCGAGACAGTCTGCCTGTGTCTTCAACATCTTTATATTTCACAACCTCTCATTTAAAATGTAAAAGTTTCAATATGCAGTAAAGTTGTGTTTAAAAACTATTTATTTTAAAGTATTGTATATATGGAAATTTCGGAATACTTTAAAACTGGGATTTTTTCAAACATTATTTTGAAGTTGCATTCATGTTAAAGTGAAAAACCATCTGGAAGGAATGAGTTTGTTCCAAAATATCTAGGTTTTTGAGATTATATTGACCATGGATTTGTGTGTGGTTGAAGGGAAAAGTTTTAAAAGTTTTATTCGATGTCCGGTTTTGACAGCAGGATAAATCTTTTAAATGATGTCCATTTGATTATTTCTGTGATAGATAGATATTCTCTATTTCATGGGTTTTATTTCAGCATTCTGTTGATAATATGTGGTTATAGATGAAGTCATAAAACGGGATAGCTCAGTGGTCAGAGTACTTGATTTCCTTAAGCCAATGATTAGCAGCATCAAGTGTGGTTACCAAGTGGATGGGGGACCGTTTGTGTGCCTTGGCTTCTGTACAGTCCTCCAGTTCACCGAGCTGTAAGTGGGTACCTGCCCTCTTTAGGGACAGGGAAGGTAAAGCAGCGAGGGAGAGGAGATGGGCGCCACCATCAATATTCTGGCCCCTAGAGAAGCTGAGGTCTCTGACTCTCGCTGTCATACAACCACATAGGTTATGGGACACCTTTACCTATACCTTTTATCTCTGCAATTCTGTTTATAATCTGTGGATATAAGAGAAAGTGCAAAAACTGCATGGATTCCTTTAAACAATTTTTTTTTTAAAGACCATTAGATGTCTAGCCAAAGCTATTTTGTTTGTGTGTGTGTGTGGAGGAGGGGAGGGGGGGGGGGTAGCCTGGTGGTCAGAGCATTGCGCATTGCACTGACCATCTGCCAATCTGTGTTCAAATCCTATTCAAGATTTCCCCTGAAGTTAGCATCAGAGCTAATGCCACTCCCTCCCCTCTCCCCTCCCCAAAAGTCCTTTAGATTAGACTATAAACTGAGGTCCTGTGTGCAAACACATGCAGAACATCTTGCACATACTCTAAAATTTGTTTCGCTTTTTAGAATAGTAGGCCATTGTGTGCCAGTAGGAACACATGACAAAATCTACAAAGCTGCATGAACACAGGAGACTGGACGTAAAAAAAGCCCCAACCCCTATGAATGCTTATTCCATTGTCCTTGAAGTATAAAAAATGATTTAAAACCATTTTTTTAATTCTCAGAATATTCTGTTGTGCACAGGGGGTGACGTTCCGAAGAAACACACACACTTTGTTTAGTGCCAGCCTGGATCGACTGATCAAGAGCTGGAATGTAGACGAGATGGTCTACGTGGAATCGCAGTGAGTGAACACATTTTTCAAGTCAAGTTCCTTATACATTCTCTTGTGTCTAAAGGCATTGGTGTACATTTTTGCTTGGTGCTGTCACATTGCGGTCTTTACTGGAATGAGTTAACGATTTCTTAGCTAAACACAGTGCCTCAAAATGCACAAGTGGCATATTGATTGATAGTGCAAGCCTAAGTTTATCTTCTTTTGAAATTATTTCAATTCTTGCACACTCGATGTGCACAAAGTTTTTTTTGAGACTTCATTTTGATCGTCTGGGTCCCCACGAAATATAGAAAACGTAATTCATAAACTACGTCTGAATGCTTGGAAAACAAAACATTCCTAAAATACTCTCTGTGCTCAGTGCTTTGTATAAAAGAAAAGAAATAGGTTTCAGAAAAAAATATGGCAATATCCAAAGTGTTGTGTATGATTCCGAGTTGCATGTCCTAGGATCAGTTGCAGAAATTATTTGCCAGTCACCATTAGGAGAATTGTTGGGAATTAAATCTCTCGTATTTATCAACATTCGTTATATTCTTAACCTTTCTACCCTCCCGCTCATCCCCCCAAAAACATATATATTTTTTACATTTATAATGTGAATGTGTATTTGTGGTGCTCCACCACGAAATGAGTCGCTTAGCACATTACCCAATTTTGCGCTAGGAGCCTTTAAAGGCAGGTGGGGGTCAAGTTGTCAATTTTGTGATTTTGATTGATTATTAAACTAGAACTATTTATTTATCTTATAATGAAATATCAAGGTATCATTTTTATTCCTTTTGCTTTTAAATGTGTTTTGAAAATACCAAAGCACTCATTCTGACAACCTGTTACTAAAATAAACTTGCCCGTTTCTCATTTTGTCACATCCTGCAGTCTATCTTTTCAATTTGTAATAATGTTGCACAGAATTGTCCGATTTTGAATCTGTTTTTTGTATTTGATAGCCACTTTATTGCACATTAATAACATGTCAATAACTAAAAATTGACCTCATGTGCACTCCGTCTCATTATGTGGTGGAGCATCACATTTGTCTAAATCACCTCGTAGCAGGATGATACGGTTGTGTGAGCTGATCGATCACGTTGTCTTGAATGGTTGTGTGTGTGTGTGTGATATTTTTTCCCAGCCACGGCACAGACATGGTGGGGATTGACTCACTGAATCAGGAGTGTGCCATCACTGTGGGAGGGCGGGAGAGAGAGGTGTTGGTCCACAACTTCCCCATGGAGAGCACCCGAAAGTTCTTTGCCAACACGTCAGTACTGGCGTTTTGCTTTTTTTCTTTTCTGTTCAAAGTCATTTAACGTCTTTTCACAAGTTGTGATATTTAGACAGGGGAGAGAGAGAGAGAGAGGGGGAGAGAGATTTTTAAATGTGTTAACAACTTAAAATTGACTTCCGAAGCTGTGTGACCCATTATGTGGGGGAGGGTCGTGACGAATGATGTCTTATGATGTCTTAACTAGAAGCCCCCCAACATCTCAGACTTGACTCCGCATTGGGAGTGTCTGTACAAATTAGTCATGGGGTCAACATTCCAGATCATGAATCATTAGACTGGAGTGTGTTTAAAAAAAAGAAAAAGTGACAAATTGAAAGACACTGGTAGTGAATAAAAAGCAGTGGCATGTATATATACACAAAATCTCACCATTGGTGGGCCTCGGAGCTGTAGCTGAGGAATTAATAAAAAAAGGCACAGTGTATTGGAAAACATGTGAGCTTCAAAAAAAAATATTTTAAAGCATTCCATTGACTGGAGGAGCCTTTATGATGTTTATCAGAAAAGTTTAAAAAAATTATAAAAAAAAAAAAGAAACTAGAGAAAAAGAAATTGCAAATCTGTCATTATCACGTTGTGTATTGTCATTCATATGTGCATCAAAAAAAAAAAAAAAACAGACTTGGAAAAAAAAGAAGAAAAAAAAAAGAAATAATACAGCGACAGTGCAATAAGCTGATGGTGCACTGTGTGTGTGTGTTTCAGGGAATCGGACAGCGTGACTCTGATCAACGAGTCCCATTTCTTGATGGGTGGCCAAGACAAGTAAGTCCAAAACTGTTTTGATGTGAGTTGATTTGAGTTGATTGTTTTTTTTTTGGGGGGGGGGGGGGGTAAGAGTAAGTCGAAAATTGCTTTGCTGTGATTTGAGTTGATTTTTTATTTTTAAGAATATATTTGACCAGCTGTTCAGCCTTGAGTGTTCTTCACAATCCAAGCTTTAGAACAGTGGGAGGGTCAGAGTGTGTGTGCGTGTATGTGTGTGTGTGTGACTGTGCGCGCATGTGTGCATGCATGTCGTGTAGTGTGTGTGTGTTTATGTGTGTGTGTGTGTGTGTGTGTGTGTGTGTGTGTGTGTGAGAGAGAGAGTGTGGGTGTGTGTGTGTGTGTGTGTGTGTGTGGAGAGAGAGGAGAGAGAGAGTGTGAGTGTGTGTGTGTGTGTGTGTGTGTTGGAGACCAGTGAAGAATTTTAGGAAAAGAGGAAGGGCTGATGCTTTGGAGGTAAAGGCTGATTGTAAATGACGGTCAGTGTGTTGACTGTTCTCAGTCTAGTGCCAGGGAAAAGGGCAAGGTTGATATTGTTGTGTGTGGTGGTTGTTGTTGCAGTTCCCTCAGCGTGTGGAGCACCAACAAGAAGAAGCCGCTGTGTGTGGTGAGGCGTGCCCACAGCAGCAGTGGGGGCAGCACAGAGGGGATGGGGAAGGGGATGCAGCAGCAGCAGCAGCAGGGAGAGGAGGAGGAGCTGTGGATAACGGCTGTAGCTTCACTGCAGTTCTCAGACTTGGTCGCCTCTGGTGAGGGTTTTTTTCTTTTTTCATGTGTTTTTTTTTTTAACTAGGTGTCCTTAGAATCCAGTTTTTATTTGTATGCCACCAAAAGTTTACATCCCACATCAAGCAAAAACCAACGTCACTCAGTCAAGAATGCTAAATTTAGTGCGTCCCTTCCCTTTTACCATGTCCAAGTGTGGTCAGTTCCTGCTATAATTAGCACCAGCTGGGCTGGGATGGGATGGGATGGAATGAATAGTAGCTGAAAGTGGGGGAAGCTGACAGCTGTGATCCCAGCATCAATTTTTATTTGGAGACAAACTGTAGCAAGCACATTGTCTCTGCTGCCAACATATATTTGAACCTATGTGATGTTCATGGTAGCTGATAGATATGAAGGAAGCTCTCCAATTTTGCGGTCATAGGGTTAACAGGCGTGCGCATCAAGGATGTTTTTTCCAGGATTGGAAAAGACTGCGTGAAAGAGAAAAGCAAGCGTTGAAGCGAGTCGTTCCATGAAAAAAAAGCGTTTTTGTTGCTCATTATCAGTGATCATCATGCAATTAAAAAAGCTGCTTCTCATTCGGTGGCCCCAGTTGCTGTGGTCTCATGGTGACCTCAGATTCAGTTTTCACATACGCTTCTGTGCCTGTGGTGAGTTTGTGTCAAAGTCTTTGGGGTTGGGGGTTCGCAGGAGGATGGTAGTTAGAGTGACGTTGTGGTAGTTGCCAGCTTGGGTGGGTGATTCACTCAGTCTGGCTTTGTGATTGTCAAGTCTGATTGTATCCATTGTGGATTTGTCCATGTTACAGGCTCAAAGGATGGCTACATTCGGCTGTGGAAGTGCTCTCGAGACTTCCACAAGTTGACACCACTTTTTGCCATTCCAGTGGTAAGTTTACACTGATGGTGATATTTATTTTTTATTGTGCCTTTGATAAAAAAAAGGAAACTCAGTATGCTCAAAACTTGTTGTAGTGATATGGTTATATGTCATTTTCTGTTACAGTACATAGATATAATTATTTTGTTTAAAACATAGAAATAAAAAAAACATTTTAACTACCCAAATATCCCATGCCCCACAAGCGCATCTCAGCTTGGGTTACTTAGAGGGACAACAGGCTGTGAAAAGTAGAAAGTTCTAGAAAAATCATGTGTCTGGTGGTGACACCCCCTTCCACCACACAACACTCCATTCACTGCAAGCAACAGGACATAACTTCTAAACAGACTCCCTCACCAAACACTCAACTAAAAGTGGCTCCCCTCCCCCCTGCCACCAGTCCACTCCTGCACAGACCTACAGGGGGCACATGATACTATAGCCTGGTTGTTAGAGTGATGATGCGCATTGTGATTTGCTGACTTGGTACCCATTTACAGCTGGGTAAACTGGGGGACTGTACTGAAGCCAAGGTGCGCAAATGGTCACCCATCCAACTTGTAACCACGCTCGATGCTGCTTAACCTTAGGTTGGGGAAAGCAAGTGCTCTGACCACTGAGCTATCCCTTCCCCTTAAAAGAGATTGAGAGAAAGAAAAACCTGATGAAAAATGAAATGTTCATATCCTAATTTTGTTTCTTGCGTAATACTTTGTATACAAATGAAAAACTCTGTTCTTTATGGAATTTGACAACATTTGATTACTACACCATTTTCCAAACCATTGATATCTGTCTTCCTTCTTCTCTTCTCTGCGTTCCTTAACTGGGTAGGGCACAGAGTAGTGCCTGGTCATTTTTACAGGAGGTCTGCCCACTGGCCTCAGTCACCACATTCCTAATTTTCTTCTTCTTCTTTGTCCAATACTCTATAACTTTTATGTTGTCTGTCATATGAGTGAAAGTGCATTGCACTGCTTGAAAGTGCCAGGCAAAGTCAGGCCCAGCGATTCCTAATGGTGGATTGATTGCCGTGTGTGTGTGTGTGTGTGTGTGTGTGTGTGTGTGTGTGTGTGTGTGTGTGTTACAGCCTGGGTTTGTGAACAGCCTCAAGTTTTCGCCCAGGGGGGACTTTCTTCTGGCGGGAGTGGGCAAGGAACACCGACTGGGACGATGGTGGTCGGTGAAAAAAGCAAAAAATGAAGTGTACCTCATCCCTCTGAGAAAACACTGACTGTGGCCCAGAGACAGGGACAGGGGAGAGAGAGACAGACAGAGAGAGAGACAGAGACACAGAGGGAGAGAGAGGGGGGGGGGGGAGAAATTGGGGGAGAGAACATGGACTGTGTGTGCCTGGGGAAAAAGAGAGGGGGAGTAATTGAAGTCTGTTTTTCATTCTGTTTCTCTGCGTTCCCTCACTGGGTGGGATGAGGGAACTGGGTGAGATGCGTAGTGTCTGGCCTTCTCCTTTGCTGGTGACTTGGCTTTGCTTTGTGTGTGTGTGTGTGTGAGAGAGAAAGAGAGAGAGAGAGTGTGTGTGTCTGTGTGTGTGTCTGTGTGTGTGAGAGAGAGAAAGAGAGAGAGAGAGAGAGAGTGTGTGTGTGTGAGAGAGAGAGAGAGATGTGGTTGAATGTGTCTGTAATGCTTATAATGTAAACAATAAGGATGACTGTTGATACTTGTCAAAGAACAAGGGTGCTTGTGTGTGTGTGTGTGTGCACACAACTACAAGAATGTGAAATGTGTGTGTGAGTGTATCTGTGCAATGGTACAGAATTGTAGCAGGGTTTTTTTTGTTGTTGTTTTTTTTCCCCGTTTACTTCATGAATGGCTGGCACTATGTTTTCAAGCAATGATGTGAATAAACTTGGTGATTGATATGAACAGCACATTGTGAAGTGTGTTAATTTTATTTTGTTCTGTTCTGAAGTGCATTTTCACTCTCTCCTTTTCTCTTTTCACTTACCTAGCCTTGACTTTTTTTTCTTCTTTTTTTTTCTCCTTTCTGAAAAGAATTTGTTTTTATATTCATACTCTTCTGGTATTTGATTTATCATAATTGTGTGTGTGTGTGTGTGTGTGTGTGTGTGTGTGTGCATGTCTTGTCTTTTTGGGTTTTAAAAAAAATTCATTTATTCATTCTTTTATTTTGAGGATAGGATAACAGAATAAGCACTCATGTGCTTTTTTTACATCCAGTCTCTGTGTGTATGCGGTTTGTAAACTTTTATCATCTGTTCCCACTTGCACACAATGGCTTACTCTTCTGAAAAGCAGAACAGGTTTTAACACGTGTGCAAGACATTCTGTGTGCATTTGCTCACAGAACCTTGGTATAACTATAGTCTCATCTTGGGGGGAGTGGAGTCAGCACTGATGTTCCCCTTGAACAGGATTCGAACTTGGGTCACCAGATCACAAGTGTAATGCACAAAGCTCTAACCACCAGGCTATCCTGTCCCCCCCCCCCCTGTGTGTGTGTGTGTTTCTGTGTGTGTGTGTGTGTGTGTGTGTTTCTGTGTGTGTGTGTGTGTGTATGTTTTTCTGTGTGTGTGGTGTTTCTGTGTGTGTGTGTGTGTGTGTGTGTTTCTGTGTGTGTTTCTGTGTGTGTGTGTGTGTGTGTGTGTTTCTGTGTGTGTGTGTGTGTGTATGTTTTTCTGTGTGTGTGTGTGTTTCTGTGTGTGTGTGTGTGTGTATGTTTCTGTGTGTGTTTCTGTGTGTGTGTGTGTGTGTGTGTGTTTCTGTGTGTGTGTGTGTGTTTCTGTGTGTGTGTGTGTTGTGTGTGTTTCTGTGTGTGTGTGTGTGTGTGTGTGTGTGTGTGTGTTTCTGTGTGTGTGTGTGTGTTTTCTGTGTGTGTGTGTGTGTTTCTGTGTGTGTGTGTTTCTGTGTGTGTGTGTGTGTGTGTGTGTGTGTGTATGTTTCTGTGTGTGTGTGTGTGTGTGTGTGTGTGTTTCTGTGTGTGTGTGTTTCTCTCTGTGTGTGTGTTTCTTGTGTGTGTGTGTGTGTGTGTGTGTGTGTGTGTGTGTGTGTGTTTCTCTGTGTGTGTGTGTGTGTGTGTGTGTGTGTGTGTTTCTGTGTGTGTATGTTTCTGTGTGTGTATGTTTCTGTGTGTGTGTTTTCTGTGTGTGTGTGTGTTTCTGTGTGTGTGTGTGTGTGTGTGTGTTTCTGTGTGTGTGTGTGTGTGTGTGTGTGTGTGCTTTTCTTTGTTTCTAATTAGCTAAATACTGCAGTGTTTAAAATGTTATGGTTTGATAAGTATGTTCACACACACACTCACATTATCACACACATTGACACACATATTAATATTCACAAGCACACACACACACACACACACACACACACACACACACACACACACACACACACAGGGAGATGGGGTAGCCTAGTGGTCAGTACATTGCACTTGCAATTTGACGACCCGGGTTAGATTCCCGTTCAAGGGGACTCTTTTCCCCTGGAGTTAACCTCACTGCTGACTCCACTCTCCCCAAAAGTCCTTCAGATGAGACTATAAACTGAGGCCCCATGTGCGAACACACGCAGAACATCTTGCGCACACGATGAATCCTGTTCCGCTTTTTGTAAGAGTAAGCCATAGCCAGTGGAAACAGATGACAAAATGGAAAAAACTGCATACACACGGGGACAGGATGTAAAAAAGCACATGACTGCTTATTCCATTATCCTCAATATAAAAAAATAAATAAAATAAACACACACACATAAATATTAACACACATTAATATCAACGCACACACACAATATTCACACACACATTAATATTATCACACACACACACATTAATATTTACACGCGCACGTGCGTATGCACACACACAC
>CM060332.1:12040569-12050569 GCA_030674155.1 Stramonita haemastoma
GCATGAAAAGTGATGAAGAGAAGAAAAAAAAAAAGAAGGGAAAAGGATGGGGTTTTTTGTTCAGACTGACAAAGACATGAATCCAAGATGATAGACAAAGAAAGAATAGTAACAACAACAATAACAACAACAACAATAATAATAATAATAATAATAATAATAATAATAATAATAATAATAATAATAATAATAATAATAATAATAATAATAATAATAAATAAAATAAAAAACAATAACGAACACAAACATTTAGGAATAAATAAGTTTTTGTTCAGCCTGATGAAGAATTAAATCCACGACAATGGATGAAGAAAGAATGAATAAAAGACAAACAATGAACAGAAATATTGAGGAACAAAGAAGTTTTTGTTCAGCCTAATAATGAATTAAATCCAAGACAATGTATATATATATAAAAGAATGAATAACAGACAAACAATGAACATAAACATCGAGGAACAAAGAAGTTTTTGTTCAGGTCTGATAAAGAATTATATCCAAGACAATGGATGAAGAAAGAATGAATAAATAACAGACAAACAATGAACAGAAATAATATTATTGAGGAACAAAGAAGTTTTTGTTCGGGTGTGATGAAGAACCCCCCCCCCAAAGACAACAAACAGAGACCGAGAGAATTGGAAAGGAAAAGATCACCAACATCGAAGAATAATAAAATTTGTGTTAATTCAATCTGATCGAAACAAGGAACCTATCCGGGACCAGAAAGACAGAACATGAAGCAATGAACACAGATGCTAAGAATACAGAAAAGAACTCTCAAAGCATTTTAATAGTCCTGGTTCTAAGTTTTAAAAAAAAACCCAAAACAATGGCTGAAATCTCTCTCTCTCTCTCTCTCTCTCTCTCTCTCTCTCTCTCTTCTCTCTCTCTCTCTCTCTCTCTCTCTCATCACCACGACAACCACCACCACAATCCTCCTCCTCCTCCTCCTCCTCAACAACCATTTCAGTTCCCTGTCCCCTTTAAATGAACTTTTTCAGGGCCGAGCAGTTCAGCTCAGCTCTGCTCTGCTCTGCTCTGCTCTACTCTGCTCTGCTCAGCTCTACTCTGCTCTGCTCAGCTCTGCTCAACTCAGCTCTACTCTGCTCAGCTCAACTCAACAATGCTCAGCTTTACTCAACTCTGCTCTGCTCAGCTCTGTTCTGCTCAGCTCAACTCAACTCAACTCAACTCTGCTCAGCTCTATACTCAGCTCAGCTCTGCTCTACTCAACTCTGCTCAGCTCAACTCAACTCTGCTCAACTCTACTCAACTCAACTCAGCTCAGCTCAGCTGGGTCACTCACTCACTCACTCACTCACTCACTCACCGGGCTCGCTCTGTCGCTTGACCCTCAGCACAGCGTGGAGGTCAGGCATGCGGACCGAGGTCACGTTGTCGGTGATGGGGTCATGGAGGGGACACAGGCGTTTGATGACCAGCCACACTTCCTGGTGCACGTCCGTGTCCAGCACGATCACCTTGGCGTAGGACTGTCTGGCCAGGGCCACCAGATCTGAGCCGTCCGACTCCTGTGGTTGAGGTCAAAGGGTCAAAGGGTCAAAGGTCAAGGTAAAAACAAAAAAAAAGGTTAAAAAGGTGAAGTTTGTTTCTATAATCTAGGTATGTGTGGTGATGTTTTTTTTTTGTTTTTTTTTTAAATGCCGTCATTAGGGGAAGTCGGGGTGTTTAAGAGATTAACACTGCACTACACTGCACTAACACGATACTACAATACACGACACGACACGACACTACACGACACGACACGACACTACACGACACGACACTACACGCCATTACACTACATGCCACACCACACCACACCACACCACGCCACACCACACCACACCACACCACACTACACTACACCACACCACACCCCCACCCCATCCTACCACCATACCATCTAACCTCCCCTCCCCTCTCCCCCACACACCCCACCACATCATCACCCTACCCCATGTTTGGGCCCAAAACTTTCCCCCATCCATTAGACCATGAGTAGTGGTCTGGGTGCTAGTCTTTCGCATGAGACGATAAACCGAGGTACCGTGTGTTGCACATCCTTATTTAGCGCATGTAAAAGAACCAACGGCAACAAGAGGGTTGTCCCAGGCAAAATTCTGTAGAAAAAAAGCTACTCTGATAGGGAAACAAATACAGTTGCAGAAAGGACAACAAAAACAGAAATAATGGGTAGGCGCTGCACTTGTGGCGACGCGCTCTCCCCTGGGAAGAGCAGCCTGAGTTTCTCGCAGAGAAATCTGCCATGACTTAAAGTGGTAAAAAATAATACATAAATAAAAGAAACAAACCTTCCCATCACCACCCTACTCCACCATCTCTCCCTCACCCACCCCCACCACACACACACACACATCTCACCCCACCCCCACCCCCTCACCACCACTACCCTACCCCACCCTATTCCACCATCTTTCCCTCTCCCCCACATCTCACCCCCCCATCCCTCACCACCACCACCACCACCACCCAACCCCATCCAGCTCCACTCCACCATCTCTCCCTCACCCACACCCCACCACACACACACACACACATACATACACACACACATCTCACCCCCCCCACCCCCTCCCCTCACCACCACCACCACCACCACCCCACCCCACCCAACTCCACTCCACCATCTCTCCCTCACCCACACCCCACCACACACACACACACACACACACACACACACACACACACACACACACACACAACACACACACACACACACACCTCACCCCCCCCACCCTCTCCCCTCACCACCACCACCATGTACCACCACCACCCCACCCCACCCCACCCAACTCCACTCCACCGTCTCTCCCCTCCTCTCTCCTTTTATTTGTTTTTTGTTTTATTTTTTGTTTTTTTGTTTTGTTTTGTTTTTCTAAAGAGGGCTGGATGAAAACAAGCCACCATTGTGCTTAATCGTTTCCCTTCAATAAAAATGTTCATTCATTCATTCATTCATTCATTCATTCATTCATTCATTCATTCTCCTCACATTGCAGATGCCGGTGATGGCGAAGGCTCCCAGTAGCAGGGCGCCAGCCTCGAGGATGGCTCTCTCGGGACAGTTGGGCAGAAAGATGAGCACGGAGGTCTCTCTTACCACACCCCTGTGCCTCAGCATCGCAGCACAGCGTCCTCCCAGCGTGTACAGATCCTGTCATGACACATAATTATATGACAAGCTTGGTATGTGTGTCGGATTTGTGTGTGTGGTGTGTGTGTGTGTGTGTGTGTGTGTGTGTGTGTGTGTGTGTGTGTGTGTGTGTGTGTGTGTGTGTGTGTGTGTGTTTCATTTCATTTCATACCACTTTATGTCACAGCAGATTTCTCTGCGTGAAATTCGGGCTGCTCTCTCCCGGGGAGAGCGCGTCGCCACAAGAGCAGCGCCACCCATTAATTGTTTTCTTTTCCTGGCTGCAACTGTATTCAAAATTTTGTTTCCCTATCAGAGTGACTTTTCTACAGAATTTTGCCAGGGACAACCCTCTTGTTGTTAAAGTGCGCTAAATAATGATGTGTAACACACGGGACCTCGGTTTATCGTCTCATCCGAAAGACTAGCGCCCAAACCACGACTCATGGTCTAATGGATGGAGGAAAAGTTTTGGGCCCAAACGGGATTCGAACCACCGCACACTCCGACCCAGACTTTTCGCTTTCTAGACAATGCGCATTTCCTCCTAGACCACCGATCCACCAGTGTTGTTGTTGTTGCTTCGATTTTACGTCTGTTCACTCAGAGTGATATTAGACGATGGGAAGGGAAGGGGAGGGTCTAGTATGTTGATAGATGTGTGCAGTAAAATGGGTGTCTTTTTCTTAATAATGTATAGGCCTACAGTACATAGATTTGGGTTAAACATTGACAACAACAAGTAAATACATAACAATTGCTAGTATTCTCTTTCATTCCCCGATTTACACTTGCTATTGCTTCCCTTTATTCCCAGCTTCCTCTTGTCTGTTTCTTCCCTTCATTCCCGGATTTACAGACCAAAACACTTAGCATAATGGGGTACTTACTTTACAGACTTACGGCAGTAGCCCATATTATATGAACCAAAGAATGTCATATATCATTGTGTAGGAAATTGATGTGAGATGGTGTTGGTGACCATGTTGACACTTCACAGTAACATGACAGGTGACACAGGTGTAAAACAGGTAAGTTGACAGTAAAAAGCAGGTATGCCATCATGCACTCCATGCAGATCAGTATTTTTCTAGCCAGTTGTATGTTTCGTGCTTGTACTCACCAACTGATGCCTCATGTACATCCCCTTGCATTGTTTATGTGAATACTCCATGAGAACTGTCACCATTGTCACCATGATTGTCCCCAACACATCAACAGTTTATTCTCTTTCTGTAGACTGTGTATGACTACCACACACCAATAAAGAGAACAAGCCCCACACTATTCTGCACACTTTTTATATACAGATAGTATTTACATGTTCTCTAATTACATATGTCTGCCCTTCTGTCCAAGTATCACATGATATGTCACACACAGGTGACACATGTATAATACACCTTGATCAGAATCCGAATTCTCTCCACCTTCCATTTTCACAGCCAAGAAATAAGCCACATCTTCACACACACTCTTACACTCATTCTAAAACCAACTAATTTCTCAAGCGACTACTTTCTCACGAGTGGGGGGGGGGGGGGGGGGGGGTAGAGAGGGGGGGGTGAGAGCTGGAAGACCAATGCTGGAACTGCATTCCATTCACAGCTACTACTACATAGACTGGGTAGTGGCTGAAGGGGCAAGATGCTGACAGGTCAAGATTAATGAGGGAGGGAGGGGGGGGGGGGGGGGGGGGGGGGGGAGGGGGAGGAGGAAGGGAGGCTGCCCAGCCTGGAATTCCTTACATAAACAAAGACCGGTTAGTGGCTGACAACTGATAAGCAACTAACGGGAAGAACAGAGCGCTCCCTGCTGAGCCCGGTTTACCGGGCTGTGGGAAGGAAGGGTGTTTGTTAGTGGAGACCGGTATACCGGGCGCTGGGATGGAAAGGAAGAAAAGTCTGCAGACCGGTAAACCGGGCTGTGGGAATGAAAGAATTAAAACTATAACAAATTTCCTAAAGAACTAATAGCAATTTTAATGGCTCTTAACCATATTCTCGATCTTCCGCTGAATATATTTCAAACTTTACTTTGCGTTGATTCTAAATCGGTACTCTACGCATTAAAATCCACAAGTTCTAAGAAAAAGTGTAAAGTTATATTAGAGATCAATCATGTTATACATGTTTTAGCTTTAAGGGGTATTTGTGTCACTTTCTGTTAGGTACCTTCTCATGTGGGATTCTTACCAAATGAGTGGGTTGACAG
Source organism: Stramonita haemastoma (assembly GCA_030674155.1). Classification (NCBI taxonomy): domain Eukaryota; kingdom Metazoa; phylum Mollusca; class Gastropoda; order Neogastropoda; family Muricidae; genus Stramonita; species Stramonita haemastoma. Next base: position 12,045,947 of record CM060332.1, read on the forward strand.
CTGCAAAGAGAGGTGCAAAAATCCACCAGTGTGTGTGTGTGTGTGTGTGTGTGTGTGTGTGTGTGTGTGTGTGTGTGTGTGTGTGTGCGTGCGTGCGTGCGTGCGCGTGCGTGCGTGTGCGTGCGCGTGCGTGCGTGCGTGCGTGCGTGCGTGCGTGTGTGTGTGTGTGTGTGAAGTCAGATGCGCCGGGCCTGACTTGTCAGGCGCTTAACAGCAACGCAACGGTTTTTTGCCTCTATGACATACCGTAATAGTTACTGTCTGGGCGTTTGACAAAGAGATAGAAGAATTACGAATAAGAAGAATTGTGAAGAAGTAAGAAGTAAGAAGTAAGAAGTAAGACGAAGAAGAAGAAGAAGAAGAAGAAGAAGAAGAAGAAGAAGAAGAAGAAGAAGAAGAAGAAGAAGAAGAAGAAGAAGACGACGACGACGACGACGACGATGATGATGATGATGATGATGATGATGATGATGATGATGATGGTGGTGGTGATGAATTGCGAAGAACTGCGAAGAAGAACCGCTAAGAAGAAGAAGAATTGCGAAGAAGAAGAAGAAGAAGAAGCGAAGAATGCAAAGAAGAATGCAACGAAGAACGCAAAGGAGAAGAAGAAGAAGAAGAAGAAGAAAAGAAGAAGAAGAAGAAGAAGAAGAAGAAGAAGAAGAAGAAGAAGAAGAAAACAACAACAACAACAACAACAACAACATTAACAACAACAATAACAACCACAACAGCAGTAACCACAACAACATTAACAACAACAACAACAAAAAGACGATGATATACTTATTATTCATTATTCACTGATTCTGTCTTTCCAACAGAGATATAACCAAGCGCTTCGATTTATACATGTGCTCTACAAGATTCAGCGCTATGTTAATTCCATATATATTATTATTATTATTATTATTATTATTATTATTATTATTATTATTATCATCATCATCATCATCATCATCATCATCATCATCATTATTATTATTATTATTATTATTATCATTATTATTATTATCCTCATCATCATCATCATCATCATTATAAGCCTCTCACCCCGTAAGTCAGAACGGTACGGATTTCCTCATTGTTGGGGTGACGGAAGATGAGGGCTGGCTGGTCCCTGCGGTACTCTGCCCAGTGCTTCAGCAGCTCGGGAACCGTCATGTCCAGAGGCCCCCCCATGGCTCTCCTCTCGTCCCTGCCCCACAGCTGACCCAACCAAACCACAGCCACACACACACACACACAAAATCATTATTGTCACGCAGTGTGATGAATGTATTTATTTAGCGTTTTGATTTGTTTGCTTTACAAGAGTCGGGGGTGTGTATATATATATACATAAATTCCATACGTTGTTGTTGTTGTTATTAATATTATTATTGTTATAAATATTGTTGTTGTTATGATGTAATGTCTAGTGAAAATACTGTCCTTTTTTTTTTTTTTTTTTTTTTTTTTTTACAACTATCTATCTGTCTGTCTGTCTGTCTGTCTGTCTGTCTGTCTGTCTGTCTGTCTGTCTGACTGTCTGTCTGTCTGTCTGTCTATGGCGACCGTGGGGGCACCCCTGAAGACTTGACAACCAGATCCCTCCATTCCTCTCTCTGTTCTGCCTTTCTCAAAATTTGGTTGACTTCTAGGCCTGTCCATTCGCTGATGTTGTCCTCCCATCTCGTCCTTGGTCTGCCTCTTTTTCTTTCTCCTTGGACAGTGCCTTGCGGTATTGTTTTTGTATGTCCTTTTGATCTTGTGACATGTCCGTACCATTTAAGTTTACGCTTCTTTACGATTAATAGGTTTTCATAGGGACCAATGGTTTACTGAATTCTGTTATGCACGTCTTTGTTGCGTATGTGGTCTCTGTAGGAGATGCCAAGGAGTCTCCGGAAGCATGTCATCTCTACAGCCTGTACTCTTCTCTCCAAATCAGCAGTCAGGGTCCACGATTCACAGGCATACAGGAATATGGATATGACAAGGGAGCGCATTAGTCTGATCTTGGAGCTGAGTGAGATAATTTTATCTTTTCAGATGGTGTTCAGTTTTGACAGTGCTGTTATTGCCTATGTAATCCTGCACACTACCTCTGGCTTGGACCCCTTATCTGGTACGGCAGCTCCCAAGTACTTGAAGCTTTGAACCGTTTCCAGCTTCTGGTCATTGACCCTGATATCAGTGTTGATGCCCTTGGCGTTATTGATCATCTGTTTGGTCTTCTCTGCACTGGTTTCCATGCAGTATGCTTTAGGAGCCTTGTTCAGGTGTTCTGTTAAGCTGGCAAGCTCCTGTTCTGATCCTGCTAGTCCGTCAGTGTCATCTGCAAAGCGGAGGTTTGTGATCGTTCTGCCACCGATGCTGACTGATTCTTTATTGTCCACTATCAACGTCGTGTAGGGTAAATATCCGTTACTTGTCTGCGATGAATACATGCCAATTATCAATGCAAATTATAATAAAAATAACGTCCATTGTGGATCGGTGGTCTAGAGGTAACGCACCTGCATAAAAACCGAAAACTCTGGGTTCGAAGCGTGAGGTGGTTTGATCCCCCGTTTGTGCCCGAAACTTTCCCCCATCCACTGTACCATGAGTGGTAGTCTGGGTGCTAGTCTTTCGGATGAGACGATAAATCAAGGTATCGTGCGCAACACACATTTAGCGCACGTAAAAGCACTTACAGCAACGAGAGAGCTGTCCCTGGCAAAATTGTGTACATGCAGACGGAAAAATACAAAATAATGGGTGGCACTGCTCTTGTGGCAATGCGCTCTCCCCGAAGACAGCATCCCGAATTTCATGCAGAGAACTCTGCCGGGACTTAAAGTGGTATACAATGTAATACAATGCAATACAATGCAATACAATACAATACAATGCAATACAATGCAATGCAATACAATACAGTATAGTACACTACAACACAGTACCATACAATGCACTACACCACACTATAATACAATACTGACATAATATGGAGAGAAAATATCTATAACTGCCGTAATCTATGGTGGAGTTATCAATTTGAGCGTAGTCTAGAGTGGACAAAAATGTATTTCATTGATGTAATCTATAGTGACCACTTTATCCCTTGACGTAATCTGTGGTGAAAATACCGTCAATTACTGTTATAATCTATGGTAATAAGATAAATTAATGACGTAATTTATGGTAACCAGCACCCCCCCCCCCCCCCCCTACACACCCCCCCTCTCTCTCTCCATTATCCTCGATATAAAAGAATATATCAAATCAATTCAAATCAATCTCTCTCCTCTCTCTCTCTCCTCTCTCTCTCTCTCTCTCTCTCTCTCTCACACACACACCACGCACGCACGCACGCACGCACGCACGCACGCACGCACGCACGCACGCACGCACGCACGCACCCACACCACACACACACACACACATCCTCCTCCTTTCCCTCCACCCCACCCATCCCACCCCATACAACCCACCTACACACACACACACAAACAAAACCAAACAAACAAAAAACCCCAAACAACCCCAACTATACCTGAATAAACAAAGCCGAAGCCGCAGCGGCACTGCTACCAGTGGAACTCCACCAGGAATAAGTATTGTTGCTGTTGCTGGAGTCGCAACCAACCCAGATACTCGTCGAAGTAGAGTTCCAAGAACTGCTGGTACTACTGGAACCGGTAGCCGAACTATTACCACTACTACTAGTACTAGTAGTAGTAGTAGTTGTAGTGCTGCTACTGGAGCTCTCCGAACTGGAACTGTCGCTAAGGAGACCTTGCAGGTGCGCGAATTGGTTAGCAACCGCGGGATGGTCGGTGGCGGTGGAATCAGTACTACCGGTACTGAACTGAATGGGTTTGACAAACGGCGGGGGAGGATGGGCGGAGGGAGAGGACATAAAAAAAGAAAAAAACCCAAACCCCTCAGAGTATAAGAACACGAACTAGCCTAAAACAGCTTGTGTTCGGTTGAGATGGGATTAGGGGAAGATGGGTGGGGTGGGGAGGGTTGGGAAGGGTTGGGGTAGGGTGGGGTGGGGGTGGGGTGGAGGGGAAGGGGTGGGGTGGGTGTTGGAGGGCCGGTGGTCGGGGAGGGGGGTGGGGGGTGGAGGGTAGAGAGAGAGAGAGAGAGAGAGGGGGGGGGTGGAAAGGTGGGTGGGTGAGGGTTGGAAAGGTATGCTAGTTAGATATCTTGAAGGGTTAGGCTAGGCTGTGGGTGTGTGAGTGTGTATACATGTATAACGCTTTATGTCCGGCCTTTTTTTTCTCTCCCTACTTCTTAGAAATTTGAGTAGCTGAAGTTGGTGACGGTGGTGGTGAGGATGAGGATGAGGATGAGGAAGGAAGGAAGGAAGGAAGGAAAAAAGGAAGAAAAGAAGGAAGGAAGGAATTCTGGTTGAGGGACGTCAGCTGCTGTCTGTTGTATTCTCTACTGCTTTGCTGCCTCTTTCTTGGCCTAGGTGATGATGCTGTGGATGAAATTCAAGGTAAGGTGTTAGGAGGAAAAATCAGCCAGTGTTTACTATAATTATTACTAGGGGCCGTAAGGAAAGAGAAGAACAGCTTGGGAAGCCTCGTCTCTTCTCCGTTCTTTTCTTTTGTGAAAGGGTAACGGGAGAAGAGGGAGAGATAG
>CM060332.1:12063069-12065569 GCA_030674155.1 Stramonita haemastoma
TAAATATATTCTTTCTTTAACAATTGTACACACATACCATTCATTATAAAAACAAACCCCAAACAAAACAAAACTCAAAAGATTGTTGTTTACATATCATAAGAGGTAGCAAAACAGCGTATCGAGTTTCTTTTTTTTCTATTGTTGATGAGGTCTTTCAATCAATCGATCAATCAATCGATCGATCAATCAATCAATCAATCAATCAATCAATCAATCATCATCATCATCATACGATCCTTCAGTGCAGTAACGATGCTGACCACCCCTTCGACCCAACTAAGCCTATCAGGACTGTTATCTTCCCATACTCTCTCTCTCTCTCTCTCTCTCTCTTCTCTCTCTCTCTCTCTCTCTCTCTCTGAACATGTATCATGAACTGTTTGTCTACTATCACAGCTGTGTGTGTGTGTGTGTGTGTGTGTGTGTGTGTGTGTGTGTGTGTGTGTGTGTGTGTGGTGTGTGTGTGTGTGTGTGTGTGTGTTGTACAAGAAACATAAGCAGATCTTTCTTTGACCTGGTCCTCATCAGCACTTTGTTAGATCTGTAATTTCGTGAACAAGTTTTTCACATCACTGTTTTATGAACCAGTTTTTTTTTCCACCCATCGGCGTTTCACGAACCAATTTTTCCCATCACTGTTTCAAAAACCGGGGTTTTTTTCTCCCCATTTCTGTTTCGTGAACCAGTTGTTTTTTTTTAAACACTGTTTCACCAACCAGGTTCGTTTTTTTTCTTATCCCCATCAGTGTTTCATAAAGCAAATCTTTTCCCATCCCTATTTCATAAACTGGACCCCCCCCCCTCCACCCCCCCCCCCCAATCACTGTTTTGTTGATTATTTTTCCCCCGATCACTGTTTCATAAACCCAAGTTTTTTCCCAAACAGGTTCAGTCTTTCAAAGTCAATGAAGTTTCAGAGATCATAACTATCAAGAGTTTCGAAACCAAAAAACCACAAAAAACACAAAACCTTAACAAAGCAGTCTTTTCCCATCTGACCACCTCTCTCCAGCTTTCAGATTCAGGCAGGGATATTCAGCCTGGAGATGAGATGCTTCTTGGCACTGGACGTGTCAGACGTCAGTGAGAGATTATTGGTCTCCTCCTCCTCCTCCTCGTCGTCACCGTAAGTAAACGTTAACCCACTCGTCAACGACGTGTCTCTACTTCCGGCCAAAGACAGTCCTGAAGCGGAAGAAGGAAATGACGTCACCCTGCCTTTAGGAGGAAGACCTGGGTGGTGGTGGTGGTGATGATGAAGGGAAGAGGTGGTGGGGAAGTAGTGGTGGTGGTAGTGGTGGGGGGAAGAATTTTGTAGGGTCAGGTCCGAACACGAGCTCGGAATCATCCCGGAGCTGTTCATCCAGGTCGAAAGTGTTGAAGATCATGGCCGCTTGGCCACAGTCTTCGTAAGAACTCTCCCGGGACAGACTGTCGTGGGACAGGCAGTCGCAAGAGTCCCGGCGTGGGGGTTCCGGGACGGGAGCCTCGTCAGGCCCCCGGGACAGGCTGGGGTTTGTGCAGGGCTTCCTGAGGAGGTCTGGAGTTTTTAAAGGTCTGGCCAGTTGGTGTGACTGTCGGGTTCGTCCTGTTTTTTTTTGGTGGGGGAAAAATCAAAGAGAACAAAAATGAGAAGGTGTGTGTGTGTGGGGGTGGGGGGGTGGGGGGTGGGGGTGGGGGGGGGGGTGGGGGGGTGGAGTGTGTGTGTGTGTGTGTGTGTGTGTGTGTGTGTGTGTGTGAGAGAGAGAGAGAGAGGGTTTGAAAAATGTCAGTGTGGAATTTGGTATATTATTATGGTTATTATACACATTTCAGTTAGGAAAATGATTAAAGGAAAGATAGAAGAAAAAAAGAAAAAGAAGGACACACACACATACACATCCATGCACACACACACACACACACACACACACACACACACACACACACACACACACACACACACACCACCCCACCCACCCACCCTACGTGTCTCTTTGGGGAAGGATAGCCTAGTGGTCAGAACATTGCGCTGGCAATTTGACGACCCGGGTTCGATTCCGGTCGAGGAGATTTTTCTCCTGGAGTTAACATCAGTGCTGACGCCACACCCCCCAAAAGTCCTTCGGATGAGACTATAAACCGAGGCCCCGTGTGCGATTGCACGCAGAACATCTTGCACACAGGTTAAATCCTGTTCCGCTTTTCGTAAGAGTAGGCCATCGTGTGCCGGTGAGACCAGATGGCACGATTTACAAAAAAAAACTGCATACACACGGGGACAGGATGTAAAAAAAAAAAAGCACAAGAGTGCTTATTCCATTATCCTCGATATAAAAGAATAAATCAAATCAAACCCCCTCCCCTCCACCACACACACACACACACACACACTCTACATCTCTCTCTCTGTCTCTTACCCAGTTTTTCACTGCCGTCCAGAAAGGGCAGGAGAGTGAGGTGGCCCTGTCTGGCAGCCTCGTCATAGGGGGTGCGGAACTTGGTGTTGGCGATGTCT
>CM060332.1:12070569-12073069 GCA_030674155.1 Stramonita haemastoma
CCCTACGACCGCCTAGGTTATGGGACACCTTTACCTTTTTTGGAGGAGAAGGAGGAGGAGGAGGTAGGGGGGAAGGGGAAGTCTTAGGAACAGTGGGAGGAGGATGGGGGAAAAGGAGGGGGATTTATAACAGAAAATTAATGATAGTGATAATATAAAAATGATAATAGCAAAAAATCACAGAGAGAGAGAGAGAAGAAGAGAGAGAGAGAGAGAGAGAGAGAGAGAGAGAGAGAAGAAGACAGACAGACAGACAGACAGAGAGAGAGAGAGCTCTACTTATCACCACCACCACTACTACGAATATGAAGAAGAAGGAGAAGAAGAAGAAGAAGAAGAAGAAGAAGAAGAAGAAGAAGAAGAGAAGAAGAAACGGAAGGAGAAGATTAGAAAAAAAGAAGAAGAAAAGGAAGAAAAAAAATGATGATGACGATGACGTCAATGATGAAACCAGAAGAAAAATATGAAGAAGAAGAACAAACAAACGACGACGACGACGACGACGACCACGAAGAAGAAGAAGAAGAAGAAGTTGACAACAACACACAAAAAAAACAACGACCATAGCAGTGATAAAGAAGATGATGATGCTGGTCATAAATTTGCAAAAAACAAAAAAAGAGGAGAAATATATGTCCTTCTTTCCTCTTTCTTTTTTTTCTTTTTCTTCTTAAAACCTGTCAAATTACTTCATAATCATTGCGCAACAAACCACTCACCAATCCAAACTCAGTTTCATCATAATTATAAGCCGCACGAACCGACCAATCATTTCAACCGATGAGCGATGAGCGCATGACTAAACACTATACAACTAACCTATCAGCAAACACACACACACACACACACACACACACACACACACACACACAGTCATTGTTATCAATGTCACTGGTTACGCAAGACAGCCTGATCAGGACAAGGTGACCTCCCGGATAAAGATAGAGCCAATCAAATCGATTTGACCTAAGAACAACCATCAAATCGATTTGACCTATTTTTTGTGTTCGCTCTGTCGTCATTTCATTCATACGATACGCTACAGACAAAACCAGCCAATGAAAGCCGCTGCTGCAAAAACAAACAAACTTGACGAGTAAACAAGAGCTATAAATAGTTTATGTTTACCTTGAACCTTTGCTCTTGGGTGCGGGTGCACTGAGAAAACAACAGAGTACATCTAGTGGGCGTTTTAGACAGTGTGGAAAAGGGAGGGGTGTTCACAATGTCTGGAAATACAACTTGCGTCACTGTCGACTCACAAGCCAATGGGATTTTGGGGGATGCGGGGTGGGGATAGCAATTTATATAATGTTTTCAAGATCACGTTAGCCTACCTTTGAAATAATAATAAAAAAAGATGGCGCAAGACTAGTGGTTTGGGAGTGTTTTTGTTACACACACTCTCTCTCTCTCTCTCTCTCTCTCTCTTCTCTCTCTCTCTCTCTCTCTCTCTCTCTCTCTCTCTCCTCTCTCTCTCTCTTTTTCTCTCTCTCTGTATGCGAACGCACGCAGAACATCTTGCGCACACGTTAAATCCTGTTCCGCTTTCGTAAGAGTAGGCATCGTGTGCCGGTGGGAACAGATGACAATATTTACAAAACTGCATGCACACGGACCGGATGAAAAAGCACATGATTGCTTATTCTGTTATCCTCGATATAAAAGAATAATAAATAAATAAATAATATAAGTGTGTGTGTGTGTGTGTGTGTGTGTGTGTGTGTGTGTGTGTGTGTGTGTGTGTGTGTGACTTTTGAGTGATTTTTTTTGTTGGTTTGTTTTGTTGTTAGTGTTGTTGCTTGTATTTTCTATAGGCATATTGCATTTTTGAAGCTGTTGAAATCATGTTGGTTAAATAATGTTGGTGAAACGTTTTTCTCTGCTTTTGTTTTTTTGTTGGGTTTGTCTGTTTGTTTGTTTGTTTTTTTGTTTTTTTCTTTAGATAGATGGCTTGATGAAAAAAAGCAAATCGATGCTTACTCAATGTACCATCTGAAAATAAAATTTTGACTTTGACTTTGACTCTCTCTCTCTCTCTCTCTCTCTCACCCACACACACACACACACACCACACACACACACACACACACACACACACACACACACACACACAGCACACAAAAGACAGAGAGAGAGACGGACAGACAGACAGAGACACAGACAGACAGACAGTAGACAGACAGAAACAGAGACAGAGAGCTCTGAAAATGGACATAAGTAGTGCATTCAGATGTTCACCACACCACCATCACCAACTTGGAAGGGAGCTGACATAACAGCAGGGACAACAACACCTCCTTACATTATAATCATTTCCATACTCTGGGCCAGAAATCCAATAATAAAACCATGGATATTCTTAATGAAAAATGAGAGGTAGCAAAAACTGGGGACATATCGACACAAAGCTCTCCCCCCCCCAGCAACCCCCTACCCCGCCCCCGAAAAAAACAACAAAACCAATAAAAACACACACATGCGGCTGAAAGGTTAAGAT
>CM060332.1:12080569-12085569 GCA_030674155.1 Stramonita haemastoma
ATATTTTTGAAAATCCTAAAAATGGTACAGGCATGTCACAAGATCAAAAGGACTAAAAAAACAATACTGCAAGGTACTGTCCAAGGAATAAAAAAAAAAAAAGAAAAAAAGAGGCAGACCAAGGAAGAGATGGGAGGACAACATCAGCGAATAGACAGGCCTAGAACTCCACGAAATTTTGAGAAAGGCAGAACAGAGAGAGGAATGGAGGGAACTGGTTGACAAGTCTTCAGGGGTGCCCCCACGGTCGCTAGACCAAGGGGTAGATAGATAGATAGATAGATAGATAGATAGATAGATAGATAGATAGATAGATAGATAGGTATGTAGATAGATAGATAGATAGATAGGTATGTAGATAGATAGAGATAGATAGATAGATAGACAGAAGATAGATAGATAGATAGATAGATAGATGATAGTATGTAGATAGATAGATAGATAGATAGATAGATAGATAGATAGATAGGTATGTAGATAGATAGATAGATAGATAGATAGACAGATAGATAGATAGATAGATAGATAGATAGATAGATAGATAGATAGATAGATAGATAGATAGATAGATAGATGAGGGAGGGGGGGGGGGGTAGATTCTACAGGAGGCCTGCCTGCTAGCCTCAGCCGACACAATGTAGCATTATTTTCCTCTTCAGATCAGCTCAGTGTTTGCACATGCTGCATGCTGGGTATATTCTAGCTTCTGCAAGCAACTCAACGCTGACTACAATATCATGTGATCTTTGATGTGCATTCTTTGATTGTATGTATGTATGTATGTATGTATGTATGTATGTATGTATGTAGTATGTATGTATGTATGTATGTATGTATGTATGTATACATGTCTGTCTGTCGTTGTGTCTGCGTTGTCTGTCTGTCTGTCTGTTGTATGTATGATGACATATATATATTATATGATATGTCTCTTCTCTCCCTCTGTATATATAATATATATATATTATATATATATTATTTATATATTTTTATATTATTATATATATTTTTATTGAAATTCAGGCACTGCAAGCCTCCCACTTTTCAAGTTGACGTGTACGGGAGATCGTAAAACAAAAAAAAACCCACTACTAAACCTTAAATTCACCACACACTGCAGCCAAGATTCGAACCAGCAACTTCATGAACCACGAGATTGAAATCAAAACAGGAATCTTATCCACTCGGCGACAGCGTCTTGTCACAACAACAACAAAAAACAACAACCAACAACAACAAAAAACCAACCGAAAACAAAACACGAGAAAAAAATCAATAAAATCTCTGGTTGACGCGTGTCCACACATCACATACGCTGTCTGCGAGTCAGTTCTGACAAGAGTTATTACCCTCTGTTCTGTTTTTCTTCCGCCTCTTGTGTTTTTACCAGCGATGACATATGTGGCTTGCTTTAATGTGCTCTCTCTCAACCCCCCCCCCCTTCTCTCTCTCCCTCCTCTCCCCCTTCTTCCTGACTTACATCTGTCCCTTTCTTGCATAACTGACGATGGCAGATTTGCCATCACAGCTTCAAGTTTCAATCCTTTTCCCTCCTGTTTCTTCTTGTTTCTTCTTGTTCTCCTTGTTGTTCTACTTGTTCTTCTGTTTTCTTCTTTTTTGTTCTTCTTGTTCTTCTTGTTCTACTTCTTGATCTTGTTCTTTGTTCTTGTTTCTTTTCTTCTTCTTCTCTTCTTCTTCCTTCTTCTTCCTTTCTTCTTCTTCTTCTTCTTCTTCTTCTTCTTCTTCTTCTTCTTCTTCTTCTTCTCTTCTTCTTCTTCCGCGCTTTCTTACACACACTCTCGGCCTATCTTTTCCCTTGTCTGTCTGTTGTTTTAAGTTGTTTTTGTTGTTGTTGTTGTTGTATGTTGATGTGATTGGGGGTATTCCCCTTCCTGGCAGTTCTCAGTTTTTCTGACTGTGGGGTTTTGCTTTGGATTTGTTCGTTACAGACGTAACGGCGTCTTTATTCCAAAGGTCTCGGTTCTCTGTCTGTCTGCTCTCTGCCTCTCTCTGTCTGCCTGTCTCTCTCTCTGTCCGTTTGCATGTCTGTTCGTCTGTGTGTGTGTGTCTGTGTGTTGTGGTTTGTGTGCTCCTCTCTCTTCTCTCTCTCTCTCTTCTCTCTCTCTCCCCTGTCTCTCTCTCTCCGTCTCTCTCTCTCTCTCTCTCTCTCTCTCTCTCCTCTCTCTCTCTCTCTCTCTCTCTCCTCTCTCTCTCTCTCTCTCTCCCCACACACACAAACACAGTCCCACACACTAACACATACGTACGTACATAATACATACATGCATACATACATAACATACATACATACATACATACATACATACACATACATACATACATACATACAACACAATGACCCCACACCACGCACACACACAACACACCACACACACAACACACACACACACCAACACTAACACACACACACCCAACACACACACACACACACACAACCACAAACACCGCGCGGCGCGCGCGCGCGACACACACATACACACACCATTGCACTCCTATGATTAAAAATCAGCAACCACCACCACCACCACTACTACTTCTCGTGCGACTACTACCACCCAAACCACCACTCCTATTACTTGCAACTACTATCACCTGCCATTACCACCACCACCGCCACACCACCACCACTAACAATACTACTACCTACTACTACTACTACTACTACTACTACTACTACTTCTAATCACTCTACTACTACTACTACTACTACTTCTACTATACTCCTCCTCCTCCTCCTCCTACCTCTCTCACTACTACTACTACTACACACTACTACTACCACTACTACTACTACTACTTATACACTCCCTCCTCCTCCTCCTCCTACTACCACTACTACTACCACTACACACTACATATCTAACTACTACTACTATCACACTACTACATACTACTACATACCTACTACTATACTCACTACATACTATCCTCCTCTTCCTACTACTACTACCAACCACTGCTGCTGCTGCTGCTAAACCAGGATGTCGCTCAGAAACTGATACATTAGAGCATCAATCATCACCAATCAATCAATCAATCAATCAATCAAACTGATCAAGTCTTCCTATCTCTCATGCGTCATTGATGACTAGTCTTTTGACGTAATTGGGTGACGTGTGACGCGGGGAACGAACCCGTGGGTCACGCGAACACACGAGGTGGGGGGGGAGGGGGGGGGGGGGACAGTAAGACCTTACCGATCACGCGATTGGCTTGTTTGTGTGTACACGTGCTTCTAATAATAGCTTAGTTTCGGCAGGAAGGGGGTTTTTCCGGTGTAGGGGAAATTTTTGACTTAGCGGTTGTCAATTTCTCTCACGCCCACACAGCAGGCAAAAAAAATGTTTGAATGAGCGAGAAGTTGTAGGGTAAAAAGGAAAAACAAAAAAGGGACAGAAAAAGGACACACCCCCACCAAAAACAAAACACCCAAAAAGACACAAAAAGCCCAAAACCACACCCACAAAACCAGACACAAAAAAGACCCCCACAAAAACCCCACCCCAAAACACAAAACCCCCAACACCCCCCAACAACAAACAAAAACAAAAAAAATTAAAAACTTTACATACTACAAACTAAAAACATACATACATACATACATAACATCGTACTACTTTAAAAAGAGACGTACGTACTATACTTTAATAAAACACAAACAAAAAATTCATTTCGTCTGCCACCACCCCCCCAAAACCACCCCCCCAAAACCCCACACACCACACACACACACAACACACACACCCCACACCACTTTGGGGAAACTGACGGGGAAAAAACCCGCTTGAGACAAGGGCTTTTTTTTGCATGCGAAAAAAAAAAAAAAATTTATAAGGAGTGGTAGTTTGTGGTAATGGTAGTTTTGGGTTTGTGTGTGTGTGTGTGTGTGTTGGGGGTTTTTGTGTGTGGGGGTGTGTGTGTGTGTGTTTTGGGTGTGGGGGAGGTGTGTGTGTGGTGGGGGTTGGGGTGTGTGTTGTGTGGGGTGGGGGGTGTTGTGTGGGGTGTGTGTTTTTTGTGGGGGGTGTGGTGTTTGGTGTGTTTTGTGGTGTGGGGGGGGGAAAAGGGGTGTGTTTTGGTGAGTGGGTTTGTGTTGTGTGTGTGTGTGTGGGTGTGGGGTTTTTGGGGTGTCGGTGCGTGTGTGTGTGGGGTGTGTTTTGTGGTGTGTTTTTGTTTTGTGGGGTGTATGTGTTTGGGGAGGGGGGGGATGGGTGTGTGTGGAGGGTGGGGTGGGGTGGGGGGGTGGTGAAGGGGGAAAGTGGAAAATGGGGGGGGGGGGTTACGCCAAGGATTCTTGCTTTTATTCAAAAACAGGTAAACGGGAAAAAAAAACTTTTTCCCCCGGTTTTGGGTTGGTTGTGTAGCACAGACGTGAAAATATCCCGAGGGTTAGTTTTTGGAAGTGGTATCATTTTAAGAGTAGAAAAAAAAGGGGGGGTTTGGTTTTTTTTGTTTTTTTTTACGGTTTTTCGTATATATATTAAAATAAAAAACCGGGGGTTTTTTTGTGGGGGTGTGTGTTTTTGTTTTTTGTGTGTGTGTGTGTGTGTTTTTGCGTGCGCGCGCGGGGAGCGCACACAACACATAACACAGACCGGGAATTTTAACCCCCCCCCCCAGGGGGAGAGAGAGGGGGGGGGCAGACAGACGAAGACCCACAGGCAGCGACAGAGACAGACAGACAGACACCACACAAACACACACAACCAACACCCCACCAACACCACAACAAAAGAGAAAAAGGGGGGAGACAGACAGATAGACAGAGACAGGGAATACAAATGTGGGGATGTCCCCGGGGGGTGGTGTGCGGGGCAACCCCCCACGTACGTATGTAAATGCTGTGAGATGCGCCAGCACGCGTTTGGGGGTTTCAGTATATCCGTTTGTTTTTCCTTTTGTTTATGACTTCGTGCGACCACCCCGTTTGGGTTTGTGTGGTGTGTTTTGTGTGGTGTGTGTGTGTGTGTGGTTTTGGGGGT
>CM060332.1:12088069-12090569 GCA_030674155.1 Stramonita haemastoma
TTTTTTTTTTATTTGATTTGACATGACATACAGACTGCAGTAAAAAAAATATATAAAAAAAAGATATCAACTATAATAGCTTTGAATAGATCCTTTATAAATCATTTTGGAAAAAGATAGGACGCTCGGACGGAACTGAGCTGGCCTGTTCCATGAAACTTTTTGGTTGTTTTTTTTTTTTTAATCTAAAGTTGTTTTTGCTTGTATTTATACACTGTGTTTGGTTTGTTATTTTTTTTCTTTTCAATTCAAGGGTGTACTCGGAATTTTAGTGGAGGCGGATAATTTCAGTGATTAAAACTTAGAGTGCGTGTTAGAGGTTGTGCTTATGACTTGGCGCTTCGTCGCTGTGTGTGTGTGTGTGTGTGGTGTGTGTGTGTGTGTGTGTGTGTGTGTGTGTGTGTGTGTGGTGTGTGTGTATGTGTGGGGTGGTGTGTGTGTGTGTGTAGTGTGTGTGTGTGTGTGTGTGTGTTTGTGTAGTGTGTGTGTGTGTGTGTGTGTGTGGTGTGTGTGTGTGGTTGTGTGTGTGTGGTGGTGTGTGTGTGGGGTGTGTGTAGTGTGGTTGTGCGTGGTGTGTGTGTGTGTGTGTGTGTGTGTGTGTGTGTGTGGTGTGTGTGGGTGTGTGTGTGTGTGTGTGGTTTTGTGTGTGTGTGTTTGATCGTTTAAGTGGTTGTTGTCTTTAAGTGGTGGTTCTCGTGTTGTAAAGTGGTTGTTGTTATAAAGTGTAGGCCATTGTATGCCGGTAGGAGTGGATAACAACATTTTCTAAATTGCATGCGCATAAGGATTGGAGATCAACAAAAATAATTTTATACACACACAAATAATATATATATATATATATAATATATATATATATATATATATAATATATATATATATATATAAAATATAATATATATATAAAGAATGGCTTGGGTTATGTTTTTTTAAAAAGAATATGGATAAGAACACAGATGCTAATCGTGAATTTCTCTGTTTGGAGATAACAAAACTATTAAAATGTTATCTCAAATTTGCTGAGAATTCCTTCCTGAGGTAACTTTCCTGTGGAAACTGACCTTCTCTTTTCCTTCAGCATCTGGCTGCCAAGATGTCTGTAAATCGCGAGACAAACACGTTCCGAACCTGACTAATTTCTTTTTTTTAAATATTGTCTTTGTGAGTGTGGCAATTGGGTTAAATCAGATTTTTCCCCCTCTGGAAAAGTTGGAGTGTTCTTTTTGTTGTTGTTTTTTCGTTTTATGTTTGCAGTCCACAGCCATGCTCAGACCTCAGAGATTACAAACGGTCTTTAAAAACCCTTTGTAAGGTTTTGTCAAGTCATCTTTTGTTATTCTCTATTATCAATTGTTATTCTTATTATTACGATGATGGTGATGGTGATGATGATGATGATGGTGATGGTGATGGTGATGATGATGATGGTGGTGGTGGTGGTGGTGGTGGTGGTGATGATGATGATGATGATGATGATGACGATGATGATGATGGCCATATAGCCTAATCTTACCTCCAAATGTGTGGTAAAGAAACTGTCGTTTTCAGCAAAGGTGTGTGTGTGCGTGCGTGCGCGCGCGCGCGCGCGGATGTGTGTGTGTATGTTAGTGTGTGTATGTTAGTGTGTGTATGTTAGTGTGTGTATGTTAGTGTGTGTATGTTAGTGTGTGTATGTTAGTGTGTGTATGTTAGTGTGTGTATGTTAGTGTGTGTATGTTAGTGTGTGTATGTTAGTGTGTGTATGTTAGTGTGTGTATGTTAGTGTGTGTATGTTAGTGTGTGTATGTTAGTGTGTGTGTGCGCGCACACACACAAACGCGCGGGGAGGGGGGGGCACCCTTGTAAAAGCTCTCTCTCATACACTCTAACACATACTCTCTCTTCTCTTCTCTTCTCTTCTCTTCTCTTCTCTTCTCTTCTCTTCTCTTCTCTTCTCTTCTCTCTCTCTCTCTCTCTCTCTCTCTCTCTCTCTCCTCTCTCTCTCTCTCTCTCTCTCTCTCTCTCCTCTCTCTCTCTCTCTCTCTCTGTCTCTCTCTCTGTCTCTCTCCTGTCTCTCTCTCCTTCTCTCTCTCTTCTCTCTCCTCTCTCTCTCTCTCTCTCTCTCTCTCTCTCTCTCTCTCTCCTCTCTCTCTTCTCTCTCTCTCTCTGTCTCTCTCTCTCTCTCTCTCTCTCTCTCTCTCTCTCTCTCTCTCTCTCTCTCTCTCTCTCTCTGTCTCTCTCTCTCTCTCTCTCTCTCTCTTCTGTCTCTCTCTCTCTCTTTTCTCTCTCTCTGTCTCTCTCTCTCTCTGTTTCTCTCTTCTTTCTCTCTGTCTCTCTGTCTCTCTCTTCTCTCTGTCTTCTTCTCTCTCTCTCTTCTCTCTTCTCTCTCTCTCTTTCTCTCTCTCTCCTCTCTCTCCTCTCTCTCTCTCTCTCTCTCTCCTCCTCTCCTCTCTCTCTCCTCTCTCTCTCTCTCTCTCTCTCTCTTCTCCTCATCTCTCTCTCTCTCCCTCCTCTCCTCTCT
>CM060332.1:12102837-12115337 GCA_030674155.1 Stramonita haemastoma
GGCTTTGCGCTCTAAAGACTAGAGCGCAACTCCATAGTCTTCCGAGACTGATGGGTGCCTACTACTACTAATCTGGATATCAATAGAGTATTTTCACGTGACAGGAAGCAACAACAACAACAACAACATCAATAACAACAACAGTCATAACAAAACTAATGATACTACTGAAACTATCACTGCTGTGACCATTGATGATGCTGATGATACTGATAACTGAACCAGAAAAATGATGATAAGAAGACAGATAGTAGTAGTAGTAGTAGTAGTAGTAGTAGTAGTAGTAGTAGTAGTAGTAGTAGTAGTAGCAGCAGCAGCAGCAGCAGCAGCAGCAGTAGTAGTAGTAGTGATAGGAGGAGGAGGAGCTGGAGTAGTAGTAGTAGTAGTAGTAGTAGTAGTAGTAGTAGTAGTAGTAGTAGTAGTAGTAGTAGTAGTAGTAGTAGTAGCAGCAGCAGTGGTGGTGGTGGTGGTGATGGTGGTGGTGGTGGTGGTACTAGTAGTAGGTATTGTTATTGTTGTAGACATTTACTTTATTATTAATATCATTATTATTACTATCACCACACACACACATGCATACGCGCGCGCACGCACGCACACGCACGCAAGCACACACACACACACACACACATTCGATCAATCAATCGATAGAAAAAATTAATGCAGTTTCTCAAAACACACAGACACAGACAGACAGACACACAGACAGACACACAGACACAGACAGACAGACAGACAGACAGACAGACAGACACACACACACACACACACTCTCTCTCTCTCTCTCTCCTTCTCTCTCTCTCTCTCTCTCTCTCTCTCTTCTCTCTCTCTCTCTCTCTCTCTCTGCTCTCTCTGACACGTACACAAACCAAAAAAAAAGAAAATCCGAAGATTCAAAAAAAAAAAAAGAAAGAAAGAAAGAAAAGAAAAAAGCAAACAAAGGAATCCACTCCACTCTAAGTAAAGGGGCCTTATATTCTCAATAATTAGGGGTTTCCCCACGCCCTATACAATTCGGGTCAGCGAATGAAAAGCCAGTAGGCCTACCCAATAAGAGGAGGGAAGGGGGTGGGGGGTGGGGGGTGGGGTGGGGGTGGATCCACCCGTTGACTCTACTCCCCCAACAGCAACACCCATAGTGTCTCACCTTTGTGTCCTTAAAGGATTTTCTTGTCCCGATCTGGTACAACACACTTAGCTACCAGACCCGGCCCAGTCCATGAATAAAGCAACAGAAACATTATTTTCTGAACAGCTTAGTATGTACATTGTTTCTATAAAGTGTACAACGCCTGCATCGTCAGCACTCTCTCTCTCTCTCCTGCATGGCAGTGAAACATGGACAACATACTCACAAACAGGAGCGCAAACTTAACAGCTTCCACCTGCGCTCTCTCCGTCGCATCCTCGGCATCCACTAGAGTGACAAAGTTACCAACGCTCAGGTCCTCGAGGTTGCAGGTCTTCCCACCATGTACACACTCCCCAGACAACGCAGACTCAGATGGCTCGGTAACGTGCGAAGGATGGAGGATGGACGCATTCCTAAAGATCTCCTCTATGGAGAACTTGCCTCCGGCAAGAGAAGCATTGGCCGCCCCAACTGCGCTACAAAGACGTCTGCAAGCGTGACATGAAAGCCCTGGACATCAACACAGAGAACTGGGAGGAGGTAGTGGCTGACCGCAGCAAATGGCGCAGTGTTCTCCACAAACAGCTGAAGTGTGGTGAAGAAAAGATCCACACCGCAGCAAACGAAAAGAGAGCCAAGCGGAAGGCATGTACTCCAGCCACATCAACAGGCCACATCTGCATCAGATGCGACAGAGACTGCCACTCCCGCTTTGGACTGACCAGCCACAGCCGGCGTTGTCGCTGAACAAATGACCTTCTGGCGAGAATTCCATAGTCGACACCGACTGACGAAGGCCTACTACTACTTGTACATTGTTTCTATAATCAGCACAAGATGTAAACACAGTCCTAAAATACCGGCTGTAAGACGTTCAGAAAAAAATTATAAAAAACACCTGTTGTTGTTGGGCGTACCCCAGCTTAACACACAGGGAGTTACCCAGAATAATGATGCACTCTTGACTCACTCACTCACAACCCACTTGGGAATTATCTGTGAGATAGAAAGTACACTGGATGAGAAGTTTGCATGTATGTCTGTTTTCAAGTACCTCACCATTGGTATAGGCAACGTTACTGAAATTTAAGAGGGAGAAAAACTCAGCGAAGACTCCGAACTTAAAAAAGAGTACGCTCAAATTAAATTGTCATCGGAAAATCCGTTCTGTTTGACTTTTTCTTCTTCTTCTTCTTCTTCTTCTTCTTCTTCTTCTTCTTCTTCTTCTTCTCTTCTTCTTCTCCGTCGTCGTCGTCGTCGTCGTCATTCATCTTCGTTATCATCATCGTCATCATCATCATCTTTTTCTTCTTTATCATCATCAAACGCACAGACAGCCACTAATGTTTGTCATATGAAGGAAGGAAAATGTGTTGTATTGCACTGCTGTTAAGCGTCTGACAAGTTAGGTACAAACGTTCGACCTGATTCGAAGATAATACTGCTGGTATGTAGTTCATAATATCAGCTACTGTTAATATCAAGATTCATTGCTATCCAGAGGTCGCGAGCACTGATTTTTCAGCTGAATACATCATTTCTCACACCAATACGGTACACGGTCTCCCCCCCCCCTCCCCCCAGTTTCCACTCTAGGAGGGGAGCGGTTAGACTATCTCTCTTAACTTCTTGTCAAAGGCTCAGACAGCAAGTTTCGTTGTCTGTCATATGAGCGAAAATATCTAGCACTGCCATTAAGAAACGTACCCCCCCCCCCCAAAAAAAAAAAAAAAAAAAGAAAAAAAAAAAAAAGAAAGAAAATCAGGCCCAGCGCATCCAACTTTGCCATGGGAGAGGATGGTTATCTTTTACGTCTTTTGGAGATCAAAGGCAGGAGACTGGACCAAGAAGCATAGAAAACAGATAGGAAGAGACAGAGGGGGGGAAAAAGGGGGGAAAGGCAGAAACAAAGAGAGGGGTAGTTAAAAAGAGAGAGAGAGAGAGAGAGAGAGAGAGAGAGAGAGAGAGAGAGAGAGAGAGAGAGAGAGAGAGAGAGAGAGAGAGAGATTGATTGATTGATTGATTGATTCTTTTATATCGAGGATAATGGAATAAGAGAGAGAAAGAGAAGAGAGAGAGAGAGAGAGAGAGAGAGAGAGGAGAGAGAGAGAGAGAGAGAGAGGAGAGAGAGAGAGAGAGAGAGAGAGTTCCTAGCACAGAATTTCCAGAAAGGTAGGAAATACTATTGTATACAGCCAGGTCCCAACCGGCATCCCAAACGCAGGGAAGGAGAAGACCAGTTTACGACAAACTAACACTTAAGGACACCCTACCAAAAAAAACACACAAAAAAACAACTAGGCTACACTCTCTGTCCCCTGGTAAACCCGGATCTAAGATATACAGCCAGTCAGCCAAGTGTGACCACACCCGTAACCAGAGACTTAGACCTAGATCTAGTTGTTTCCGTGAAAACTTGCCGCTAGCCTAGCCTAGGCCCAGTAGGCTAGTAACTCTAGTAGAGCAGCACGCGTTGACTGCAGCACGTCAACACTACAGACTCCGGATCACCCAAATCAGTCAGAGGGCTGTCATTGGTTAGAGGTTATTCAACATTTTTTTTTTTTCCAAAAGGAAGAAGAGGAGGTTCGAATGGTCTCCCTGTGTGGTAATGGTCTCCCTTTATTGTAGACAAGTATGTATGTGTCACGGAGGGGTCAGTAGACCAGAAAATGTGGATTGAAAGGATCTAGTAGGTTAGTTAGTATGCGGTGTCACATACAGGTCAGAGTCAGAGTCATACGCAGTGTGTTGTGAGTTAAAACTATGCCCAGGGTTAAGTGGTGATTTTTAGGGTGGTGATTTTTAGGGTGGTGTCCCCCCCCCCCTCCCCCCGCCCCCCCTAGCACCAAAGTGGGATAACTTGCGGTTATCACAGTCCCAAAATCGGATAGTTCCACTGGGGCTGTAATATTGCCCCCCCCAAAAAAAAAAAAGAAAGAAAAAAAGAGGAAAAAATCCAACAATTCAATGTCTTGAATAACATCGCACAGTAGACTGCCCTACTATAAACTCTTCAGAACGTTTTTGTTTTTGTGTGTTGGTGTGTGTAGTGTGTGTGTGTGTGTGTGTGTGTGTGTGTGTGTGTGTGTGTGGTGTGTGTGTGTGTGTGTGTGTGTGTGTGTGTGTGTGTGTGTGTGTGTGCTGTTGCTCTTTTTTGCTGTTTTTTTGTTTTTTTTGGAGGGGGGTGTTCCTGTTTCTTCTAGACACTAAAACATCTCGCAGTATCTAAACCGAAAATCTTCGCATAGGCGTAAATACAACAACAAAGTGCGTCTAAAAAAAAACAGATTTTCTTACGTAAATGGTAATAATTGCACAAGTTGTTTTAACCAGAAGTGCAAATAAAACAAAATAACCCATTCAGTTTATAACCATAATTTTTTAAATATAAAGTTTGATGAATAATCATGATGGAAATCGATGCACTGAGTGTCGCATTACAATATTAACCAAAAACAAAAGCAAGCTTCCTTGAAATAATGACGGATCTGTGTACTTTACATGGAAACGCATCAGTCGCATTGCTGAAACCGGATTTCAATCACGAGTAATCTCCCGACAGTTTCAAGTAAAACGCCAAGTCATTCTAGTATGTTTTATCATCCGTGAACATTGTAACAAATCAGAATTATCCGAAGGACAGTTTGTCTGATAAATACTGCTTGGTTTTCAGTTTTGTGATATAAAAACAAACAAACAAACAACAACGAAAAACAAACAAAAAACAGCCGTGTAAGTGATGTCATCCATTGCCTTAACATAGTGATCATCCTGGTACTTCGAAATTTATTTCGTTTTCAAATAGCCTACAATTTAGCTTACACTTTATTATTATTGTTCTTTTTTTTTTTTTTTTATTGCACTTCCCCTGTTGGAATTCCTGTGGGGCCTTTTTTTTTTTTTTTTTTTTTGCTGCCCCATCTTCTGTAACGTTCCTGTCCTGCTGTTCCCACGCCGCTCATTTCAATCTCCCCGCCACAGCAATACCCAGATTTGTTATGTCGCATCCTCAGGGTCGGAAGTCCACTGGGAGCCCATCAATATGAGTCCGTGGATGGACCCACATCTCTAGAGCCAGAGGGGCCCTGCACTGCTGCTGGGTC
Organism: Stramonita haemastoma; assembly: GCA_030674155.1. Taxonomy (NCBI): domain Eukaryota; kingdom Metazoa; phylum Mollusca; class Gastropoda; order Neogastropoda; family Muricidae; genus Stramonita; species Stramonita haemastoma. The sequence continues at coordinate 12,108,076 of CM060332.1, forward strand.
ACTTTGGTGGTGTTCAGTGGTGCCTGTTCTGAGCTTACATACGCAGGACATCATCTACTAAGCCCCCTACTAACGACAGTATTAGCCTTTTTTTCTTTTTTGTTCTTTTATTCATTTATATCGAGGATAATGGAATAAGCATTCTTGTGTTTTTTACATCCAGTCCCCGTGTGTATGCAGTTTTGTAAATGTCATCTGTTCCCACTCGCGGAGCCAGACTGAGGGAGGTACCCACGCCGCGGGCTCTTTCTGTAGCATTACCACCACACCTGAGATAGATGAACAGAGAGAGAGAGAGAGAGAGAGAGAGAGAGAGAGAGAGAGAGAGAGAGAGAGAGAGAGAAGACAGAGACAGAGACAGAGACAGAGACAGAGACAGAGACAGAGAGATAGAGCCAGAGACAGAGACTGAGAGAGAGACAGACAACAGACAGACAGACAGACAGACAGACAGACAGAGACACAGAGAAACACAGATAGACAGATAGATAGAGCGGGACAGACACACAAACAGAGAAACAGGCAACTATACGAGAGCTAGGGAGTGAGATTCAATAAACAGAAACGTAAACTGAATAATGTAACAGAAAAATGCCCAACCAAAGACAAAAAATTATAGTAAGATAACACACACGAACACACACGCACATACACAGACACACTCAGACACACAGACAGACACTCAGACACACACAGATAGACAGGCACACAGACACAGACACAGACACAGACACAGACACACAGACACAGACACACACACACACACACACACACACACACACACACACACACACACACACACACACAAACAAACAAACAAACAAAACCACACACGCGCATGTACGCACGAAGGCACAAACAAACACACACGCACGCACACACGCACAAAAAACAAACATACGCGCGTGCGCGCCAAGCACACACACACACAAACACATACCACACACACACATCCCTCCTCCCCCCCCCCCCACAACACCCTCTCACCCCCCCCCCCCCACACACACTCACACAGACATCGCATACAAACTCCTCTCATCCCCCCACCCCCCACACCCCACCCACCCCATCCCCCCACTAATGCTTTCTAACAAGAAAAAAACAAAAAAAAAAACAAAAGGGAAGACTGTCAGTGGTTAATGGAACAAAGCCTTTAGTGTTATCAAGTGTGACTGACACTGAAGCTGTTAACTTCCTAGTATAACGAACTAACTAACTCACTGACTAACTTGCTGACTCACCCGAAATACCACAAGGTCTGTCTGTATTATCATGATGTAGGCCTAAGCTAAGGTGACAAGTCATTCATTGGTACACGTTTGACAAGGAAGATGTGACATGACAGGTAAGCTTATACTTTTTGTTTTTTTTTTTTTGGTAAGGGAATCTTTTTTACAGTCTTTTTTTTTTTTTTCTTTTTCTTCTTTTTCTCTTCTCAGTTTTTTTCTTCTTGCTTCTTTTTTTTGTTCTTTCTTCTTTTCTTCTGTTCTTTTTGTTCATTCTTCTTGTTCTTGTTCTTGTTTTGTTTGTTCTTCTTGTTCTTGTTCTTGTTCTTGTTTTTTCTTCTTCTTCTTTTCTTCTTCTCTTCTTCTTCTTCTTCTTCTTCTTCTTCTTCTTCTTCTTCTTCTTCTTCTTTCTTCTTCTTCTTTTTTCATTCTTCTTCTTCTTTCAATTCTTCTTCTTCTTCATTCTTCTTCTTCTTTGCAATTCTTCTTCGCAATTCTTCTTCGCAATTCTCCTTCTTCCCCTTCTTTGCAATTCTTCGCAATTCTTCACAGCTGCAACTCTTCTTCTTCTTCTTCTTCTTCTTCTTCTTCTTCTTCTTCTTCTTCTTCTTCTTCTTCTTCTTCTTCTTCTTCTTCTTCTTCTTCTTCTTCTTCTTCTTCTTCTTCGCTCTCTTCTTCTTCTTCGCACGCACGTCTTTCGTCCTCTTTCCTCTCGTCTTCGAACGTTCATACAGCAACTATTTATTGTCTTGTCATCTGACGAAAATGCGTTGTGCTGCCGTTAAGCGCCTGACAAGTCAGGCCCAGCACATCCGACTTTGGTGCGGGAGAGGCAATTGTTATCTTTTAAAAAAAAAATTTCTTGGGGGGGAAGACAAAGAGAATGGACCAAGAAGGTTGTACATAGAGAAAAAGCGAGTGACAGGAAGTAAAAGAACAACAGGTAGAACCCAAGAGAGGGATAGAAAAGAGGGAATTCTTGGCATAGAATTTTCAGATTCTTTTTATACTGACAGGCTAGCCCCCCTCCCCCCCTCCCCCCTAAACCCACTCCCCTCCCCGCATCCCCACGGGGGATTTTACGGTCGTAAAGTCTGTATTTTCTTACTGACGGCAAACATTATTACAAGTGATTTGGTCATGAAGAACTTACAAGTAAGACTTGCACTGTATGGATAACCTTTAAGGTCAAAGAGTCTGTAGTTTCTTTAGGAGATGAAAAAATATCTGACAAGTTATTTGTACCTAGTATGGAGCGCGCGCACACACACACCGCACGCACACACCACACGCGCCACACACACACACACACACAACACAACACACACACACACACACACACACACACACACACACACACACACACACACAAACACCCTAGCCCTGGGTTCGAATCCCGGCGTCCGGTGCATCAATTAATGATAAGGATTCTTACATCTCCTAAATCAACTTCAAGTGCAGACCTGCCAGTGCCTTCTCTCCTCCGTGCATTATTTTTACACTGCAGAAGATGAAATACGCACGTTAAAGATCCTGTAATTCAAATCAGCGTTCGGTCTGTGACGGAAAAACGAACATACCAAACCTCATGTCTACAATGAAAGGAGCTGCTCTGAAGGCGGAGTGTGGGGCTGAGGCCAGCAGCAGACTTCCCTGCAGAGGTACAGGCACAGGAGAAGACGCTGACACTTTCGCATCACACCTTAGAGACGGGAAAACGAAGAGAGTAGAAAAGAAGAGAGGGATGAGGAGGAGAAAGGAGTTTAGAGAAGTAGAGAACTAGGAATGAGGAAGTAGGAAGGACGAACGATGAGATGAGAGACACAGACAGCAATAGAAAGAGAGAAGAGAGAGAGAGAGAGAGAGAGAAAGAGAGAGAGAGAGAGAGAGAGAGAGAGAGAGAGAGAGAGAGAGAGAGAGAGAGAGAGAGAGAGAGAGAGAGAGAGAGAGACAGACAGACAGACAGACAGACAGACAGACAGACAGACAGACATGAGCGAGAGAAAGAGACAGACAGAGACAGACAGAGAAGACAGAGACAGAGAAGACAGAGACAGACAGAGACAAAAGAGAGAGAGAGAGAGAGAGAGAGAGAGAGAGAAGGAGAGAGACAGAGACAGAAGACGACAGACAGACAGACAGACAGAGAGATAGAGTCAGAGAGAAACAGAGAGAGACAGAGAGAGACGAGAGAGAAGGCAGAGACAGAGACAGACAAACAAGACAAGACAGACAACACAGACAGACAGACAAGACAGACAAACAGCACAAGACCAAGAAGACCTATAAATATAACTACTTTTTTTTTTTTTAATTATATATATATAATATAAATAAAAAAAAAGCAACAAAGGCAAAAAACAACAAACAAACCAAACAGGAAACCCCCCTACCCAAGTAAGGACAGTGTCATAATCTTTAGCTGTGACCAAGATTTCACGGCAGACATTTCTAAGAACATGTTACGTAATATGGGGAGACAGCTTACAGGAATAATATTTCATAGCAAGTGCACATTACAGGCGAAGCACAAAAAGTGAAAAGATCGAAAGTGACAGAAACACTTGTAAGGAAGTAGTAGCAAGGACACTTAGACACACCAGGAAATAACACGGGACACTTGCAAGAGAGAGAGAGAGAAAGAAAGAGAAGAGAGAGAGAGAGAGAGAGAGAGAGAGAGAGAGAGAGAGAGAGAGAGAGAGAGAGAGAGAGCCATGTACAGTCATTTTAGACACACTTTACATTCGAATGAGACTATAAACCGAGGCCTCGTGTGCGAACGCACGCAGAACATCTTGCGCACACGTAAAATCCATTTCCGCCTCTCGGAAGAGCCGGCCATTGTGTGCCGTAGGAGCGGATGACAAAATTATATTAAAAAACCCAGCATGCACACAGGTGTGTGTTAGACACCATCCCTGAAGAAAAATCGGGGAGTTGGAGTCCCAGGGCGGTTCAGGGCTGTGTATGGCAACGTTCTGGCGGCTCCTGCGACGGTACTGGAACCACTCGTATGGCGGGCGACTGCCTTTCCAATGGACCATTCCAGTGGCGTGGAGAAGGGGGGGGGATTACTGTATGTCATAACAGCTCTGTACAGAATGGATAAAATGTATACATTAGAATGTTTAGACACAAGTGGTGAGCACACACCACAGGCACTTGACTTAGTGACTGACTTTTTTCCCTGAGAAAAATACCAGCTTTGTACAACTCCCTCATAGAACTTACAAGCTGATTTGCACTTATTTATTTATCTATTCTGTGATTTCGAGGACAACGGAATAAGCACTTATGTGCTTTTTTTGACATCCAGTTCCCGTGTGTATGCAGTTTTTGTAAATGTTATCATCCTTTTCCCACCTCTAGTGGGGAGAGGGGAGTAAACACAAGTGTCGTGTGTTGTGTAAATGCTGCTGGACACTGTGTTACATCAAGTCCTTACAAAGGCAAACTTGAACTTTCACAGGCAAAAGGAAAACCTACAAACAAAGAAAATCAAAGCCCAATGAAGAAAACAGAGAGAAACAGAAAACCCAAACCAAGATGGCTAGACATGTCAGTTATCAGCAAGAAGCGGACAGGTTCTGTTTTCTGTGGCAAGAACACACCCATGAGGATATGATCCAGTGTACATGAGAGGCACTGGCAGGTTTGCAGCTGCTGTTGATCATAAGAACCCCCAACCCTTAATTTACCAGTAGCCGCCGAGATTCGAACCTACGACTTCATGGACCCATGGGATTAAGGTCGAATCTTCTTAACCACTCGACTGTAGCGTCCGGCATTTTCATCATTAAAAAAAGAGAAGGAAGTGTTGGAAAGTGCTGGGCTACTTTGAAGTGACAGAGGAACATTTTATATAAAAAAAATAGTCGTGCAAACCACAGAAAAGAATGAGATTTAACATGCTATACGTCATGCACAGACAATTACAAACTAGAACAGAAGTTCGTTGACCAATTTTTTTTTTCATGATTTTCTTTATGATTAAAAAAAAGCACACTTAAAATACAGGGAAGTCCTTCCCATTTTGCACAAAAGTGGCAGATAAATGTTTTGAAGATTCTTTTTATTTTTTGTTTTGTTTTGAAATTTGAATCCCACACAATGCAAAAAAAAACAAAAAAAAAAAAAAAAAACAACAAACCCAAACCCGAATGAGATTTAATACTTGTTAGTTCTTCTCCAGACAGTTATAAACTTCACCTTCACCTGTCCCGTAGAACCGTGGACCGTGGGAGCACAACTGAAGATTCTGCAACCAGCCTCCTCCACTCCCCACGGTCCTCAGCCCTCCGTAGCAGGTCGTTCCACTCAAGGCCTGTCCACTCTATGAACTAGAATGGATAAAAAAACAATGGCTTGGAGATTTTATTTTACAAAAAAAGCGCAAACACAATGAAGCAGTATTATACTTTCATCTTACTCTTTAAGCCACGGCAGATTTCTCTGCGTGAAATTCGGGCTGCTCTCCCCGGAGAGATCGCGTTGCCACAAGTGCAGCGCCTACCCATTATTTTTTTCTTTTCCTGTCTGCAACTGTATTCGTTTCCCTATTAGAGTGGCTTTTTCTAAACAATTTTGCCAGGGACATCTCTCTTGTTGCTGTGGGTTCTTTAAAGTGCGCTAAATAATTATGTGTAACACATGGGACTTTGGTTTATCGTCCCATCCGAAAGACTAGCACCCAGTCGACCACTCATGATCTAGATCTATGGGATGGGGGAAAAGTTTTGGACCCAAACAGGATTCAAACCACCGCACACTTCGACCCGGACTTTTCGCTTTCTAGACAGGCGCGTTACCTCTAGACCATCGATCTATTAAAGAAGAAAACCGTATGAGATGTTCCTATACTTAGGGGGGGGGGGGGGGGGTAGGTTTAAGCAGAACTATACTAATATCGTATAACGATAAAATTGTATTCATATATGCTAAACATAAGAAACTGACAAACATTCATTTAGAGCTATATATAACATAAAAGTTGAAAAAAAGTGAAATGTTCAAACTTTTTCGTCATAACAATACTCATATCGAAAAACCATAAAATTAGTGTGTAATCCTGTAAGTGTGTATGCTTACTTGACGTAAATAACAGGTTAATGTTCATATTGAATAGAAAAAATGTCTGGTTTTTCTTTAACAAGACCAAAGGCAAGTTTTTTTTTCTTTCTTTTTTGAATGTCTACGATACGAGTCAACAGACCGTATGACGTGTTAAACTTATATGTCTGAATGGAAGATTAAACAACCCTTATTCAAAGCTTTGTAACCGTTTTTTATTTTATTGTATGTTTTGTTGTGTGTGTGTGTGTGTGTGTGTGTGTGTGTGTGTGTGTGTGTGTGTGTGTGTGTGTGTGTGTGTGTGTGTGTGTGTGTGTGTGTGTGTGTGTGCGTGCGGGTGTGTGTTTTACTTATTTATTTATCTTATTTATCTATTCTTGTATATCGAGGATAATGGAATAAGCAATCATATGCTTTTTTAAAATCCAGTCCCCTTGTGTATGCAGTTTTGTAAATGTCATCTGTTCCCACCGGCACACGATGGCCTACTCTTACGAAAAGGGGAACAGGATTTAACGTGTGCGCAAGATGTTCTGAGTGCGTTCGCACACGGGGCCTCGGTTTATAGTCTCATCCGAAAGACTTTGTGTGTGTGTGTTGTGTGTGTGTGTGTGTGTGGTGTGTTGTGTGTGTGTGTGTGTGTGTGTTGTGTGTGCGTGCGCGAGCGTTTGTGTGTGTATGTGTGTGTGTGTGCGTCCGTGCGTGCCTGCGCGCGCGCGCGCGTGCGTGTGTGTGTTGTGTGTGTGGTGTGTGTGTGTGTGTGTGTGTGTGTGGTGGCGCTTCTGAATATACCCTTTTCCTAACTTCGGTTTATTCTTTTATTATAGTGTGTAGTGCAATGATGTGTGTGTGTGTGTGTGTGGTGTGTGTGCGTGTGTGTGTGTGCACGCGCACGAGCGCGCGCGCCTGTGTGTAAGAGAGAGAGAGAGAGAGAGAGAGAGAGAGAGAGAGAGAGAGAGAGAGAGA
>CM060332.1:12122837-12127117 GCA_030674155.1 Stramonita haemastoma
CATACACACACTCTCACTTTCTTTCATACACACACACACCACACAACACACACACACACACACACACACACACACACACACACACACACACACACACACAACACACCACACACACACACACACACACACACACACACACACCACACACACGTTGACGTTGACGTTGACGTTGACTTGATCGTTGCGCAATGCGATTTTGGCACTAGCATACATGACACTTTCTCTTATCAGCTCGATTCCATCAGCTTTGAATAGATCCGGGATTTTTGGGGTTGTTTTTTGGTTCTCGACTAGAGTTTCGAAGTTCACTAATTTGCCAATGCAGCTGTTTTTTTCCCCCACCATGAAAGTAGCCGTAATCCGACTTCAGGATGTATGGTGGGTTTCGTTCGTTGTTTCGTAACCCCACCAAATACTGACTATGATGTACAGGATCCTTAACGTGCATAGTTTTTGAGTTTCTACATATGTATACACACGAAGGGATGGGACTTTAAACCGAGGCCTCGTGTGCGAACGCACGCAGAACATCTTGCGCACACGTTAAATCCTGTTCCGCTTTTCGTAATTGTAAGAGTAGGCCATCGTGTGCCGGTGGGAACAGATGACATTTACAAAACGGCATACACACGGGGACTGGATGTAAAAAAAAGCACAAGAGTGCTTATTCAATTATCCTCGATAGAAAAGAATAAATCAAATCAGGCACTGGCAGGTGTAAGATGAACCTTGGAGATCGTGAAAAATAAATCACTACGCTTTATTCGCCACACGCATCTGGGATTCGAACCCAGGTCATCATGGACCCAGGCGGTTGAAGTCGAACTGTCTTGACCACTTGGCTACAGTGTCCCTCATCCGGGATTGAGAGATGCAGTTTCAATTAATGTTCACACAGATAAATGGAAAAAACAAAAGTTGTAATGGATTATTTGTACCGAGTACAACTTTGTAATGTGCGATAATTTGATTCCTGCGGTGCAACTTGTACTTCTGGACGCAAAAGAAGAAGACAAAAAAGACTGGGAAAGGAGAGAGAGAGAGAGAGGAGAGAGAGAGAGAGGAGAGAGAGAGAGAGAGAGAGAGAGAGAGAGAGAGAGAGAGAGAGAGAGAGAGGAGAGAGAGAGAGAGAGAGAGAGAGAGAGGGGGGGTGTTGTGTTTGTGCGTGTTTGTGCGTGCGTGCGTGTGTGTGGTGTGTGTGTGTGTTGTGTTGTGTGTGTGTGTGTGTGTGTGTGTGTGTGTGTGTGTGTGTGTGTGTGTGTGTGTGTGTGTGTGTGTGTGTTGTGTGTGTGTGTGTGTGTGTGTGTGAGTGAGACAGAGACAGAGACAGAGACAGAGAGAGACAGACAGATAGATCATTGCATTTTTTTTTTCTATTTTGCCAGGAATCCCCTCTTTTCTATTCCTCTCTCTATTTTTCTTTTTACCCTGCTCCTTTTTTCCTGTCACGCCTTTACGATCTCCCAAATCAACTTCAACTGCAGACCTTGCTAGTACCTTAAAATTCCAGTTGTGTGTAATTATAATTCCCACGCAGAAGATCAAACTTGCACGTTATTTAAAGATTCCGTTCTTCATGTCAGCGTTTGGTGGGTTAAAGACACACAACAAACACACCCAGCATACACCCCCGCCCCCTCAAGTCGGAATGCAGCTACCTTCATGGGGGCGAAAACGGTCACATAAGCAAAATGTCACCATTGGTAAACCTTGGAGCTCTAGCCATAATAACGAAAAACAAAAAAAATGTACCGAAAAAAGAGAGAGAGAGAGAGAGAGAGAGAGAGAGAGAGAGAGAGAGAGAGAGAGAGAGAGAGAGAGAGAGAGAGAGAGAGAGAGAGAGAGAGAGAGAACACTGAACACTGAACGAGAGAGAGAGAGAGAGAGAGAGAGAGAGAGAGAGAGAGGGGGGGGGGGGGAGAGAGAGAGAGAGAGAGAGAGAGAGAGAGAGAGAGAGAGAGAGAGAGAGGAGAGAGAGAGAGAGAGAGAGAGAGAGAGAGAGAGAGAGAGAGAGAGAGAGAGACCCAGATTTCCTTCCCATCTAGCATAGGCGGTCGGTACTCTTATCAATTGTCTCCCCTTACGTGTCCGGGTTCAAGGGAAAGAACACAAGCAGAGATCGCATTATAATTATTGGCTAAAGATACTTTTGTGAGGGGGGGGGTGGGGGGTAGGGGGGGGGGGGGGGGGGGGGGGGGGGGGGGGGTGGGGGGGTAGGGGGGGAGGGGAAGGGGGGAGGGGATGTGTTTTGTATATTGCAAGCGTGGCGGTGATTGGAACTGTTGTTGTGTTGTGTTTGTGTTGTGCGTGATTGGTGTGTATGATACTTTGGTCGTTTTTTAGGAGTACGTGACGTGAATGCTTGCATGCACTTCCACATTATTTATATTCAGTATTCATACATAATTATTTAATACTGCAGGGCGCGCGCTCGAACACACACACACACACACACACACACACACACACACACACACACACAACACACAGAGAGAGAGAGAGAGGAGAGAGAGAGAGAGAGAGAGAGAGAAGAGAGAGAGAGAGAGAGAGAGAGAGGAGAGAGAGAGAGAGAGAGAGAGAAGGCACACAATTACACTGTGCATGTTCAAAAAGTAACATCTGCACTCATACACATTAATCACTAGTTGAAATGCATGGTCCATGCATTTACACAAATATCGAAGAAAAGGCTATGCAAAGAAAAAAAAAAAACGTTGGCTAACATACAAAAGTAAGAACACACACGTATATGCACGAGCTTGCATACATGCGTGCACAAAGGCACACATAGACACAGACACATACTCAACACACACAAACGCATACAAACACACACATACACTTAAAAATTCTGGAAATACACACATCTTTCACACATCCTTCTTCCCCCGCACACACGCTAAAACACACACACACACCACACACACACACACACACACACACACACACCACACACACACAAACACACACACACACACAAACACAAACACACATACACATACACACACATGCCAACATGCGCGCACACACACACACACACACACTCACACACACTAACCCCACCCCCTCCCACACACACATATATATCCAACACACACACACACACACACGTACACCACACACACACGATATGTGGACTTCAGATAACATCAACACTTCAAGATTTGAATATCCAAGATCAATTTGATCAGTTCAATGTAGATCCGGGACCAAACACCTTTTTATGCACTTTTTCTCATCCCTGAATCAAAAGACGAGAATGTTAATGGTATTTTTGCACCCATTGTTCGCTAGTGTAATGTCCACTAACTTTATTCTTTCAAAGAAATGGTACTTCTAAATGGCATTTAAGAGAGAGGGGGGGGGGGTGGATAGGAATGAAGAAAGGAAGAGAGAGAGAGAGAGAGAGAGAGAGGGGGGGGGGAGAGGGAGAGAGAGAGAGGGAGAGAGGGGGGAGAGAGGGAGAGAGGGGAGAGAGGGGAGGGAGAGAGAGAGAAAGAGAGAGAGAGAGAACTCGAACTCAACTCGAACTTGAAAGGTTTATTCATGAAAAAAGGCCATTGGGCCCATACATGAAGGGGGTTGCCGAATAACGATAACGAATAACAATAACGATAATTGCTTAAGCTGACACACAACGCTACTCCAAGCCATGGAAACCACAGCATTGATTAGTAAATGTACATCCAGACACGAAACTCTTTACTGTCCAGATATGTTACAGCATTCCGAGCCTTTCTTTCGTCCAGTCTTTGTCACACACACACCCTAAGGTCTAGGCTAGCCAAGAAACCGCTGTAGTAGTTCTCTAAAAGTCGCTAAGTTCCCTTGAAGCACACGATAGGGTCTCCGTGTGTAGTGTGTTCTGGATTCGCTTTCCATTCCGCAAACTGGCGAGTTTGACACGTTCCTCTTTTAGCATGTTTTTCTCTTGCTGTTTGACAAACCAGTACACACATACTGGCTCAATGTCTGGTTGGCATGCGTACTGGATCACAATGTCGTCTGATTCACACGTCACAATATCTTCACCGTCTGAATGATGTAGCACGGATTTTCTAAAGTGTGTATTTCTTTGTCTGTCTCTTAGCCTTTTCTGTAAGGATCTATCAGTTTAGAGTAGCCAGTACTGTTTGACATTTCTTGTGTCGAATGCACCAACAATATTATCATCGTTCACCTCAGGCTGCAAACCACACATATCAGCACAGTCACTACAATCAGACATACAGGGAGGTTTTTAAATCAATCGATGATAGCAACTTAACTGATGTTTTTGT
>CM060332.1:12152217-12154717 GCA_030674155.1 Stramonita haemastoma
CAAAAGGCAAATATAAATCTATGTTGAAAGCTAAAATAAATGAGAATTTTCATTTTAAACCAAACCTCACAATACACGATGAAACAAATCCAAGACTGTACAACATAAACTCAAGTCATACAGACAAATAATGAAAATACAAAATAACAAGGGTAAGAATAACAACAAGGCAGTCAAATGTAAGGTAGCCTCGAGCATCAGAGTGGACTTACACTTTGTTTATCAGATGTTTCTTCAAAGGTTTCTTAAACATTTGTTTTGAAGGAGCTGATTTTAAATAAAAAGGTGGTATATTATTCCACAGTGTTCTTCCTGATTAAGTAAGGCTTGACTTATAGAATTTATTATGGGGCTTGGGCAAAAGCAGTCTATGAGTAGGCCTGTTTTTTATTGACAGAAACATTTTCACAATTTTCTTTGGGACTTTTCCGTTTAATATATTGTACCTAAATGGATACTTGTTGAATTGCAGTCTTGTCTTTGAGAGGAAGAATCTCTACTTCTTTGTAGTTGGCGGTGGTCAGTGTATCAGGATTCAATCAGTTTAGTTTGACAGCTATTTCATGTAGGCGGTTTCTATCATTTAGGTTTGGAGAAACATAATTCAGAAGAGATAGAATATGTACGCGAAAGAATAGTTTTCGAACTGTATATTTCGAAATTCTTTTTATTTTTTCTAAGTTGATATAATCTTATTGAGATTCGTTTTCTGAATGTGGCTATGTGTTCTGACCAAGATTAATGACTGTCAATTACTGCACTGTCAATTACTTTGTGTGAAATTTCATCTTCGATTTATTGTCCATGGATAAATATTGGCGCGAATGGGAAACGCTATTCTGCGAGTGGTTATGAACATAAATTTTCTTTTGTTTGAAATAAGAGACATGTGTTTGAGTTCTGTCCATTCGATAAGTTTATTGATATCTGCCTGCATGTCATTCACAAGGTGGTTTGGATCATCGTTGTTACATTGAATTGATGTGTCATCAGCAAACATTTGACATGAACAATGAATATGCAGAGGTAGGTCATTAATATAGATAGAGAAAAGAAGTGGTCCTAGCATTGATTCCTGTGTGTGTGTGTGTGTGTGTGTGTGTGTGTGTGTGTGTGTGTGTGTGTGTGTGTGTGTGTGTGTGTGTGTGTGTGTGTGTGCGCGTGTGTGTGTGTATGTGTGCGTGAGTGTGTGTTAGCGTGTGTGTGCGTGCGTGCGCGCGTGTGTGTGTGTGCACTCGCGTGCGCGCGCGTGTGTGTATACAGAAATAGAGAGATACACAGAGATAGAAAGAGAGATAGAGAGAGAGAGGTAGGGAGACTTTTATGCTTAGCGTAGACAATAGCAATTGTCTGCACACAGTCATAATGGACATAATGAGTTGCTTCAGGATTGCGTCCGACATGTTTCAAGTATGCACATGTCTCCTGTCCCGCTGTTCCTTTGTGAATGGGCTGTGACAGCACGCAGCAATGAATCACCTGTAGGTGTGTTTTCTGTACAGCGGTGTGTGGTGTGTGTGTGTACACACGCACATACACACACACACACACCCACACACACACACACACACACACACACACACACACACACACACACACACACACACACACACGCACACACCGCTGTGTGCTTTTTATCTGGCTCTCAGATGGAAATTGAACTGTTTACAGACTAAGTATGTTGGACATGGTTTTTTTTATGTGGTAACAGCATAACAGTTGATCATATATTAATATGTCAGATGCTGAGACTACATACCTACTCTTACCTCATTATCGTCATCAACAATCTTCAGTGATCCTTGATTACTGTTTAATTTTTCCAATTTGTTATTACATAGTCCAGTTGGTTCCTTATTATGACTATTACGGAATTTAAAGACATTTTGCTGTAGTGGAATAGATTTCTATTTCTTCGTTATCGTTAGACATACTTTTTTTTTATATTGTTCACTTGTTTAATCTGGTTACAAAATGTGATATTTTGTGGTTGTTATTTATCTATCTGAAATTTTGTTGTTATTGTTGCCTGTTGTACTTAATTGTTATTCAGTAGTTGCATACTGTAGCTTTCATAGCAGATCAGTCATCTGATTTCCATTCATTTATCCACCCGTATTCAAAATATGTGCGCATCCGCCTCCAAACAATGATCCAGTCTTCCCACCCTGCCCCTTTGTCTGTCTAAAATCACAATTTGTGAAGAGACTTTAAATGAAATCGAAAACACACACACCACACACACACACACACAACACACACACACCACACCACCACACACACACACACACACACACACACACACACACACACACATCACACACACACACACAACACAACACACACACACTACACACACACATACACAAAACACAAGACACTCACACACATACATACACACTCACACACACACATACAAACACACATCACACACACACACACACACACACACGACACAGACACGACACACGACACAACACAACACACACACACACACACA
>CM060332.1:12164717-12170216 GCA_030674155.1 Stramonita haemastoma
ATTTTTACCTAAGGGGATGACCCAAAGTTTTAAAGAGAGAAATCACTGCCGTTGTTAGTAGAAAGGTTCATTTCGTCCTAAAAAAAAGATGTGCGTTGGCTTCCCCCCAAAATTGCAAAAAAAGGGGGTTTGTTTTGTTGTCTTTCTCCCCTTGCTGTCTGTCTGTCTGTCTTCCCCTTTTCGTCTGTCTGTCTGTTTTGTCCTGTCTTTTGGGTGATACCCTTTAGACCAAATTTTAAAGCCATACCAATCAATTGGTTTCAAAAAATTAAAAGTTTTTTTACAAGAACCCCCAAGGAAAATTTAAAAGAGCATGAAAAGGATGACTAAAACCCATTGCTGAAAACATCGGAAAAGGGGAGATGTAATTAAGGACGTTAATTTAGGCACTTAAGTTGGATAAATGGGAGGGGTTGGGTATAAGGAAAAAAAACAAAATTAAAGGGAAACCCCTATCGACTATTTTAAAGAAACTGTGTAAACAGCTTAAAAAGGGATGGGGTACGAAAAATCGTTTTTTTTTTAAATTTACTTTACTTTCCCTTTTCCTATAGATGCTGGGGGACCACTGAAGATTTTAAACCCGTTTTCCCCCCCTCCGCACGGTTTTTTGCTTTCCCTAGCACGTCATTTCCCTAGACAATTTTCACTCTCTGATGCTGTTTTTCGTCGTTTCTTCTGTCTGCCTCTTCGTCTCCTGCCTTGTACTGTCCCTGTAGGCAGTTTTGGCCAGTCCAGATGTTGGTGTGACGTGCCGTACCACTCCATTTTGGGGGTGTGTTATTTGTGTGTGTGGGGTTGGTGTGTGTGTGTGTGTGTGTGTGTGTGTGTGGGTGTGTGTGTGTGGTGTGTGTGTGTGTGTGTTTGTGTTTTGTGGGTGTGTTTGTTTTGTTGTTTGTTTTACTGAAATCAAGAGCTTTTCATATGACCCGATGGCATTCTTAACTAACTCTGGTTTTTAACTTTCTTGTTAGTAATGTGATCTATGTATGAGATACCAAGAAGTTTGCAAAAACATTTTCATCTCCATTGCCGTATCATTCTTTCAAGTCGTTTTTACTACAGACTGAAAAATACGTGTATTACATTATAATCAGTAAATTCAGATCATTTTTATCAATTTTCGTTTTGGGGATAAATGAACTTCATGTCAATTAGCCTTACAGAGGTGTTTAAAAATATCAATTTCATGCAGTTGGAAATAGATTGATTGTCTTGCAAGTGTCCAGTATGTCCTTTTTAAGACAGAGACACCTGTTTAACATATGCAAAATAACAGAAAACCAGTCATACAATCTTCATTACAAAGTGATTGTTGTATAATTACTCAACATGTTGCTATGTTTCTTTTTTGCTGTACAACACAGAGAACAACACTATACTACAGATTAAAAGCAAAATATACAAACGACAAAACATATATTCGAGGTATAAATCCCTTTTCGTTCTTTAGCTTTTGTTCTTTGCATTCTGTTTCCTTCATTTTTTTCATGGCTTTAATGATTTGCGTGCGTGTCACTTTGTATAACGGTCAGTGGCCTTACATTAAACCTTGCTGAGTTGCTGACATACACACACACAACCACACACACACACACACACACACACACAACAACCCCACCACACAACCACCACACAACACCCCACACACACAAACACACAACACAACACACACCACACACACACACACAAAACACCCCCATATACACACAAACAAACACACACCAAACACACACACACATAATACACACACACACACACACACACCACACACACACACACAAAACACACACAAAAACACAAAAAACACACACTCTGTCTCTGTCTGTCTGTCGTCTCTCTCTCCCTCCCTCCCTACCTCTCCCTCCCTCCCCCCTCTCCCTCTCTTTTTTTCCCCCCCCTCACTCCCTCCCCTCTCCCCCCCTCCCTCTCTTCCTTCCCTCCATTTCCCTCCCTTCCCCCCCTCCCCCTTTCCCTCCCTCCCTCCCTCTCTCTCCCCCCCCTCTCTTCCATTATCCTGGATATAAAAGAATAAAAGAAATCTCTCTCTCTCTCTTTTCCTCTCTCTTTCCTCCTTCTCTCTCTCTCTTCTCCTTCTCTCTCTCTCTCTCCTCTCTCCTCTCTCTCTTCCTCTCTTCTCTCTCTCTCCTCGCCACAGGATTATTACAAATTTATCGCGGGGTTAGCGGTGCAAAATTTCAAAAGTCATGAAAAAATGAAAAAAGAGACATTGCTTTGTTGCAGACAAGTTTGTTGTGAGATGTATGTTTTTGAATCTATACAGTTTTGCAGAGGAAATTTGTCCCCCTTACCCGTTTCCATTGTAAGGGCTAATCAGAACTGATAACATTTAAAAAAAAAAAGAAAAAAAAGGGATCTGAATCTATCCTGTGAAAAGTTATGGAATCCATGATATGATGATATTGGGCTGTTGTTAATTAACTTTTTGAATATGACATTTTGTGTTTTGTGCCCAGTCCCCCCCCCACTGTCCCCTTGTCAATGGGCATCTTTTCCTGAGACAATAAACTATTGTCATTCTCTCTCCTCTCTCTCCTCTTCTCTCTCTTTTTTCCTCCTCTCTCTTTCTCTTTTTCTCTTCTTCTCTCTCTTCCCTCTCTTCCCCCTCTCCTTTTCTCCTCTCTCCTTTTCTCTCCTCCTCTCTTTTTCTTCTCTCCTCTTGTGCCCATCCCTCTTTTCTCGTCACATATGTAAACCAAAAAAAGTGTATTGTAAGATGCTTGCACACTAGGTTTTTTTGCATTACGCGTCTTCATTAAAATGCTTTTTTTCCCGGGGGTTTTTTTTGTTTTCTCTTTTACTATTTTTGTTCAAAATTTTCGTTTAAAAATATTATGCCTTGTTGCATCTGAAATAATGTAATTTGATAAAAATATTTTTTTTTATACATGTTTCTTTCACAAAAATTTTTAAATAACGTCATATGAAAAAAGAAGGAATACATGAGAAGAAAAAAAAAAAAAAAAACCCACACACAACACCCCACACCAAAAACCCCAACACTCCCCCCCAAACATCAAAAAAAAAAACACACACAACAACCAAAAACACCCACACACACTTTCTCTCTCTCTCTTTTTTTTTCTTTTTGGGGGTCCTTTTTTTTAAAAAAAAACCCCCCCTTTTTCCTTTTTTTAAAATTTTTTTTCTTTTCTTTTTTTTTTTTTCCCTTCCCTTTCCTTTTTCTTCAAAATAAAATTTAAAAAAAAAAAAAAAAAATTTAATTATTTTTTTTATAATATAAAAATTTTTTTTTGTTAATTTAATTTTTAAAAAAATTTTTTGGGGTTTTTTATTCCCCTTTTTAAAATTTTTTTGGGGGAAAAAAAGATTTTTTTTTCCCCTTCTTTTTTTCCCCCCCCCCCCCCCCCCCTTTTTCCCCCCCCCCCCCCCCCCCCCCCCCCCCCCCCCCCCCCCCCCAACCCCCCCTTAAAGAAACCAAAAAAAGTTTTAAAAAAGCTTTCAACAGGGTTTTGGGAGACGCGGCCATTTTAAAAGCCCAAAGGTTTTAAATTTTTTTTAAAACTAGAAAAGAAAGGATTTTTCAGAAAAAAAAAAGAGAAAAAAAAAGTTTTTAAAAGAAAAAAAACGAAGAAAAGTAAGAAGAAAATGGGGAAGAAAAAAAAAGAAAACCAAAAAAAAAAAACAAAAAAATTTCCCCCAAAAAAAACACACACACACCACACCCCCACACAACACACCCACCACCACACCAAAGGGGGGCACCACAAAAAACAAAACAAACCAAAAAAAAAAACCAAAAAAACCCCAAAAAAAAAAAAAAAAAAACAACAACAAACAAAAAAAAAAAAACCCCCCCAAAAAATTTCCCCCTCCCAAACCAAAACAAAAAAAAAAAAAAAAAAAAAAAAAAAAACAAAAAAAAAAACAAAAAACAAAAAAAAAACAAAAAAAAACCAAAAAAACCCAAAAAAAACCAAAACAAAAA
Organism: Stramonita haemastoma; assembly: GCA_030674155.1. Classification (NCBI taxonomy): domain Eukaryota; kingdom Metazoa; phylum Mollusca; class Gastropoda; order Neogastropoda; family Muricidae; genus Stramonita; species Stramonita haemastoma. Next base: position 12,168,688 of record CM060332.1, read on the forward strand.
AATCACAGACACAACCCCCCCCCCCCCCCCACAAAAAAAACAAATAAAAAAAACAAAACAAAAACCCAAAAAAAAAAAAAAAAAAAACAACCCCCAACAACAACAACCAAAAAACCACAACACAAAACAAAAAAGGCAAAAAAACAAGGAAGAAAAAGAAGGCAAAAAAAGACAGAAAAAAACCTAGAAGAAGCGAGAAAAGGGGCAAAAGAGGGAGCCGAAAGGGGGGGGGGGGGGGGGGGGGGGGGGGGGGAAGTGTAAAACAAAAAAATTTAAAAAAGGTTTTTTTTTTAAGAAAAGGGGTTTAGGGGGGGGGGGGGGGGGGGGGGAAGGGGGTAAAAGCAATAAAAAACAAAGGAAGAAAGGGTTTTTTTTCTAAAAAAAAAAAAAAAGGAAAAACGGGGGTTTTAAAGGATGAGGAAAAAGGGGTAAACGGGGAAAAAAAAGGAAAAAAAAAAAAAAAAAGTTAACCGGGGGGAAAAAGGAAAAAGGAAAAAAATATTTTTTTTTTTTGGGTCAGAAAAAGCCAAAATCTTTTTTTTTGGTCTCCTTTTTTAGAGTTTTTTTTGAAAATTGCCTTTAACCGGCCCCGGTTTTTTTTAAAAAGGGTTTTTCTTTTCCTTTCTGCCCGGGGGTTGGGGGCACCCTTTTTTAAAAATTTTTTAGGGGTTTGGGGGGTTATGGGAGGTTTCCAAGGAGAAAAATTTTTTAGGAAACCTCTTTAAAATTTACCTGTTTCCCAGGTTCCTAAAAAAAAAAAAAAGCAAAAAACCCCTCCCAAAAACCCCCAAAAAGAAAAAAAAAAAAAAAACCACCTTCCAAACAAAAAAAGGCGTTTAAACAAACCCCCCCAAAAAAAAAAAGGGGGGAAATTAAAAAAAACAAACGGGGACCCAAAAAATTTTTTCCGCAAAAAAAGGGCAGGGAAAAACACAGAAAAAAAACCCCAAAAAAAATAAAAACAAACCCAACAAATAAACATTAGTCCCAACAAAAAACAACAAAAACCAATTTTAAAAAAAAAAAACCCCGCCCCCCCCCCCCCCCCCCCCTACGGGGGCCCCAAAGGGGTTAAAAACCCCCTTTTTTTTAACAAAACAAAACAAAAAAGAAGAGGAAATGGGGGAAACTTTGAGAAAAAGGGGAAAGGGCAGAGCCAAAAAGGAGACAGGGACAACAAAAACAGGGAAGAGAGAGGAGGGGGGGAGGGGAGAGGGGAGGGAAGAGAAGAGAAAGCAGGAGAGAAGGATGAGAAAAGGAGAGAGAAAGGGGGGGGTGGGGGAGAGGAGAGAGGGAGGAGGGGTAGAGAGAGAGAGAGAGGAGAGAGAGAAATGAGAGAGAGAGGAAGAAGAGAGGAAGGAAGGAGGAAAGAGAAAGGGAGGAGAGAGAGAGGAGGGAGAAGGGGAAAAAGGGGGGAAAAAGAAAAGAGAGAAAGAAAAGAGAGAGCAGGGACAGAGGGCACAGAGGGCAGAGAAGAGAGAGAGAGAGAGACAGGGAAAAGAGAAGAGACAGAGGAAGAGAGAAGAGAG
>CM060332.1:12170316-12172816 GCA_030674155.1 Stramonita haemastoma
AAATGGTACGGGTATGTCACAAGATCGAAAGGACTTGTAAAAACAATACTGCAAGGCACTGTCCAGGGAGGAAGAAAAAGAGGCAGACCAAGGAAGATGATGGGAGGACAACATCAGCGAATGGACAGGCCTAGAACTCAGCCAAATTTTGAGAGAGGCAGAACAGAGAGAGGAATGGAGGGAACTGGTTGTCAAGTCTTTAAGGGTGCCCCCACGGTCGATAGACTAAGGGATAGATAGATAGATAGATAGATAGATAGATAGATAGATAGATAGATAGATAGATAGATAGATAGATAGATAGATAGATAGATAGATAGATAGATAGATAGATGTTCCATAACTTATGTGGTCGTAGGGGAGCAAGGCATCATAGACCTCAGCTTCTGTAGGGGCCAGCATGTTGAGGGCGGCACCTATTTCCTCTCCCTCGCTGCTTTACCTTCCCTGACCCTAAAGAGGGCATGTACCCATTTACAGCTGGGTGAACTGGGGGACTGTATTGAAGCCAAGGCACGCAAACGGTCACCCATCCAACTGGTAAACTACGCTCGGTGCTGCTTAAACTTGGCAGGGGAAAGAGAGTGCTCTGACCACTGAGCTATCCCGTCCCCTTGGCGGTAGGGGTGGGTATATTGTATTGTATTGTATTGTATTGTATTGTATTGTATTGTGTTGTATTTATTGTATTGTATTGTATTGTATTTCATACCACTTTAAGGCACAGCAGATTTCTCCGCATACAATTTGGGCTGCTCTCACCGTGGTAAATGCGTCGCCACAAGAACAGTGCCACCCATTTTTTTTTCTTTTCCTGTCTGCAACTGTATTAATTGTTTCCCTGTCAGAGTGGCATTTTCTACAGAATTTTGCCAGGTGCAACTCCCTTGTTTCCGTGGGGTTTTGTACGTGCGATAAATAATTATTCGTAACACACGGGACATTGGTTCATCGTCTCATCAGAAAGACTTGTACCCAGACCACCACTCACGGTCTTGTGAATAGGAAAAAAGTTTCTGACCCAAACAGGGATCAAACCACCATACACGTCGAACTAGCACTTTTTGCTTTCTACTAGGCAGTTCTGTCCCCTCTAGACCAAACAAAAACGTTCTCCTTGGACAGGGTTCAAACCTGGGTTGGAAGATCACCAACACAATACGCGTTGTTCCAACCACCAGGCTATCGATATGAACCCGTGAACCCGTGAACCCGCCCTACCACCAGGCTATCCCAGGCAATCTGTTCTACCACCAGGCTGTCTGTTCTACCACCAGGCTATCTGTTCTACCACCAAGCTATCTGTTCTACCACCAGGCTATCTGTTCTACCACCAGGCTATCCCAGGCTATCTGTTCTACCACCAGGCTATCTGTTCTACCACCAGGCTATCTGTTCTACCACCAGGCTATCTGTTCTACCACCAGGCTATCTGTTCTACCACCAGGCTATCTGTTCTACCACCAGGCTATCTGCTCTACCACCAGGCTATCTGTTGTACCACCAGGCTATCTGTTCTACCACCAGGCTATCTGTTCTACCACCAGGCTATCCCAGGCTATCTGTTCTACCACCAGGCTATCTGTTCTTCCACCAGGCAATCTGTTCTACCACCAGGCAATCTGTTCTACCACCAGGCTATCTGTTCTTCCACCAGGCAATCTGTTCTACCACCAGGCTATCTGTTCTACCACCAGGCTATCTGTTCTACCACCAGGCAATCTGTTCTACCACCAGGCTATCTGTTCTACCACCAGGCTATCTGTTCTACCACCAGGCTATCTGTTCTACCACCAGGCTATCTGTTCTACCACCAGACTATCTGTTGTACAACCAGGCTATCTGTTCTACCACCAGGCTATCTGTTCTACCACCAGGCTATCTGTTCTACCACCAGGCTATCTGTTCTACCACCAGACTATCTGTTGTACAACCAGGCTATCTGTTCTACCACCAGGCTATCTGTTCTACCACCAGGCTATCCCAGGCTATCTGTTCTACCACCAGGCTATCTGTTCTACCACTAGGCTATCCCGTTCTACCACCAAGCTATCTCTGTCATTGCTGTGGGCTATCTCTGTCATTATTGCTGTGGGCTATCCCTGTCATTATTGCTGTGGGCTATCCCTGTCATTATTGCTGTGGGCTATCCCTGTCATTATTGCTGTGGGCTATCCCTGTCATTATTGCTGTGGGCTATCTCTGTCATTATTGCTGTGGGCTATCTCTGGTATTATTGCTGTGGGCTATCTCTGTCATTATTGCTGTGGGCTATCTCTGGTATTATTGCTGTGGGCTATCCCTGGTATTATTGTGGGTTTGGGGTATTTGTCGTTGGATTCTTTTTTGGGGTGGAGTGGGGGAGGGGGGGTAGGGAAAGATGGCAGTTGGTGTGTTGTTTGGAAAATCCCTTTTTGTTTTGATCCTCATACACGACTTCCACCATCTGAAAAAAGAAGAGCAGGTCGTCATTCTAAGACTCCACACTGGGGACAACAGG
>CM060332.1:12180316-12213310 GCA_030674155.1 Stramonita haemastoma
CTTGGTATAATTATTCTTCAAAATTAAACTTGATAGAGAATTACAAATTCAAATTAACACCACACCTGACCACATTCAGGGGATGGTAAATATGCTGCTACTTCAAGTATGGAATCTAAAAAATGCACTTACAGTTTTGTTTTGTTTTAAAAACCGAGTTTCTAGCAATTTTGGGAGGGGGGAGGGAGGGGGGAATAAGAGAGCCAAGAGGAATGGGAGGGGCAGATATCTGTCAACATTCCCTCCAATCACTTAAAAGGATCCATGCATGTTTCAGACAACATCCTGCTGTCTATCAAGATCCCTGATTAGCATAATGTAGTCACTTCCTGCTGAGGGTGTAACGTGGGGGCTACACTCCATAGTTGGCTTTTGGGGTCATTTACTATCTTGTATAGACTGCTTATTGAGGAAAAAGTAGTGGAGGAAAAACGAGTGCAGATAACCACTTACAACTTCTCAATCATTTTGAAATTGATTGATCAAAGATTCAAAGAAAAAAATAAAATAAAAAATGAATTCTAGGAAATAATGTCTGTAAATGACAGCATTGTAAGCATTTTTTTTTTTAGTAAGAACCATGCCTGTGGCCTGACCTGACTCGAGCTTCGGCTCCTGAATGTGCCTTCATCAGAATTCCCAGTGATGATTGAAGTTTCACCTGCTGTGTTACCTTACAGCAAGACACTTCTCAGAATGTATGAACTGCTTGTCTGAAAAAAAGTCTTGCTGATTTTCAAAGATTTTTTTCAAAGTATGAAAAAATGCATTGTGTGCTTATATTTTTGGATTAAGGACACAGAGCAATAGGGGGTAGTAGTCACAAGAAAACTGGAAATGATCATCAAATGAAGATTGTTTGTGTTCCTACAATGTTGACCCCTGGGCATGCATATTGCAGTTGGGATAGCCTAGTGGTCTGAACATTGCACTCACAATTTGACTACCCGGGTTCGATTCCCGTTCGAGGGGATTTTTCCCTTGGAGTTAACATCAGTGCTGACTCCACTCTCCCCAAAAGTCCTTGGGATGAGACTATAAACCGAGGCCTGTGTGCAAACACATGCAGAACATCTTGCGCCATTGTTTGATGGCGGGAGCAGATGACAAGATTTACAAAACTGCATACACACGGGGACTGGATGTAAAAAAGCACATGAGTGTTTATTCCGTCATCTTCGAAATTAAAAAAATGAATAAAAGAATGAAAGAGTGAATAAATATGAAGCTAGCAGACGACAAAAGACTGAAGGGGGTACAGTGTTTGCTGAAGGAAGAAATAAAAACATCATACCTACCACACTGGTGCACAATAATATGATGATTTAGTCAGAGGCCAGTAGTCTCTCAGGAAAAGTGTTGGGTTGTTGTTTTTTTTAAATTTCTGTAGATGCCTTAGTAAAGTGTGGTATGAACTTAAGAATATTATAGGAAAACAGAAAGAAAAGTGGCAAAAAAAAAACTACTGGTGTGTGGCCCAAAAGGCTGTGACTGAGATTGTCAGGATATATACCTGCTGTTAACAGACAGAGGGGTTAATAGGGAAGGGTCATGGACAGGTAATGTACTCATTTACAAAGGGGAGGGGGAGGAGGGGAGGTGGGGGTGCCATGTCACCAGCCCTTCCTGTTTGAACGTGGGGGGGGGGGGGGGTGTTATTATTACTGTTCTGTATTATTCCTGATTATTCCAGCAGGTCTTTCCTGATTGGTGTCTGGTTTGTGCTGTACAAGGGACAGGAAGGATCCAGGTTTGCTTTTGAACAGACCACAGGTGTGGTGCTGTGTTTTGTTGTTGTTGTTGTTGTTTGTATTTTGTATTTTCGACCACTTTATGTCACAGCAGATTTCTCTGTGTGAAATTTCAGCTGCTCTCTCTCCCCGGGGGAGAGCGCGTCGCCACAAGTGCAGCCTCTACCCTTTTTTTTTTTCTTTTTTCTGCATGCAACTGTATTTGTTTCCCTGTGTGTGTGTGTGTGTGTGTGTGTGTGTGTGTGTGTGTGTGTGTGTGTGTGTGTGTGTGTGTGTGTGTGTGTGTGTGTGTGTGTGTGTGTGAGTGCGCGCGCGCACTGGGCGCGTGCGTCAGTGTGCGCATGTGTGTGAATGCATGTCCCTGCAAGGAAACAAAGTACTATACAGGATTTTATTTACTTATATATATATATATATATACATATATATATATATATATATATATATATATATATTATATATATATATCAGGTAAGCATCTGTCATCAGTCGCAGAAGACTACAGAGTTACCTCTAGCCTCTAAGGCACAAAGCCTAGGTAGGCCCTAAGTACGGAGGGCAAGCTGTTACAAATGCAGCAACAACACCCCCTCCCCCACCCCCCCACCCCCACCCCCACTCTTCCTCCCTCGTAGATCTTCTCCACGCCACTGGAATGATCCATTGGAATGGCAATCGCCCATACGAATGGTTCCTGTACCGTCGCAGGTGCCACCAAAACGTTGCCATATACAGCCCCGAACTGCCCTGGGGACTCCAACTCCCCGATTTTTTCCCAGGGACGGTGTCTAAACAGGACACCTGTGTGCATGCTGGATTTTTTTTTTTTTAATTTGTTGTCATTGCTCCTACCTGCACACAATATAGCCTGCTCTTCCGATAGGCGGAACGGGTTTTGAACGTGTGCCTAGATTTCTACTGCATTTGCAAACGGCGGCCTCGGTTTACAGTGTAATAAGAATAAGTTTATATATATATATATATATATATATATATATATATATATATATATATATATATATATATATATATATATATATATATATATATATATATATATATATATATATATATATATATATATATATATATATATATATATATGCACATACATACATACATACATACATACATACATACATACATACATACATACATACATACATACATACATACATACATACATACATACATACATACATATACGGACAGATAGACAAACAGACAGACAGACAGACAGACAGACAGACAGACAGACAGACAGACAGACAGACAGACAGACATACAGACATACATACATACATACATACATACATACATACATACATACATACATACATACATACATACATACATACATACATACATACATTATGTGCTCATTGGGGCCGTGGACTCTCTTACTGTGCAAAAGTCGGGGTAGGATGGGACTCAAACAGACCCTTTTTGTCACATTTTTTTTTAAAAACGAGCCTTATTCTTGGGGAGGGGGGTGTGTATGGGCGCACACAAGTGTGCGCGCTCCTCTTTGTGTGTGCATTTTCTTATGTGTGTGTGCATGTGGTGGTGGCCCTGCACTTTGCTGTGGTGCATCACATTATTGTATATTATGATCATTATTATGGGTACTGCTACGTTTTATTGCGTACACTGTACCAGCTTTCAACCCGACACTTTTGCTATATTCAATAAGGTTGCGGGCTGTGGTGTCGCCACAAGTCCAGCGCCATGCATATCGAAGATGCTTGCAAAGTGTGTGTTCTTCAGTTTAACGTCTATTCACATTATGTGATTTTAGACAACAACAACAACAACAACAACAACAACAACAACAAAAGCACGTGTACAAGAAAAATTGAACAATAGCTGAAACCAATGCCAGATAACAAAGTTAAAATATAAAACTGACTTTAACAAACTATAAATACTGAGTACAGTACTGCACTCTCTTGGTGCCGTGGGCTCTGTTACTGTGTAAAAGTCGAGGTAGGCGGTGACCCAAACAGGCCCTTTTTGTCACATCTTTTCGAAAAAAAAAGCTCCTTATTCTTAGGGGGAGAGGGTGTGTATGCGCGCGCTTGCGTGCGCTCGTGTTTGTGTGTGCGTTTTCTTGTGTGTGTGCACGTGCCGGTGTCTCTGTACTTTGCTGTTGTGCATCACATTATTGTATATTATGATTATTAGCATTATTATGGGCACTGCTACGTTTTTTGCCCACACTGTACCCCCTTTCGTTCTGCCAAACTTGCTATAATTATTCAAGCCAGGCTGCCCTCATCGGGGCTGTGGTGTCGCCACAAGTCTGGCGCCACGAATATCAATGATGTTAGCAAAGTGTGTATGCATACAATACCCACCCTCTTGGTGCTGTGGGCTCTGCTACTGTGTAAAAGTGGGTAGTTGGACTGAACTCAGACAGGCCCTTTTTGTCACATCTTTTCGAAAACCGCGCCTTATTGTTGGGGATCTTTTGATTTGTATGGTTGTTATGGAATGGATATACATTTTTAGGGCGTTTTGTTTCTGTTTTGTTGTTGTTGTTTGTTTGTTTGTTTGTTTGATTTTTTGTTTATTGATTTTTAACAAATAAATTATATACGCAAAAGAATGGAGAGTATTGTATTGCTGTCTAATTTGTTTGTTTGACATTTTATGATGTTTAAACTTTGTTTAACTATCAGTGTGTGTGTGTGTGTGTGTGTGTGTGTGTGTGTGTGTGTGTGTGTGTGTGTGTGTGTGTGTGTGCAGATGTATGTGCACACCACACACCACACACACCACAACACAACACACACACACAACACACACACACACACACAAAAAAAACAAACACACACACCAGACACACAGTACCACAAGCAAAGATTCACGATAATGTACACACTAACATGACACCAAGAACATTGAACAAGACCAACATACAGTCACTCAAGATTATACTTTCTACCAACATGGGTGGAGGTACAGAACATTGAACAGAAGACAATATATATCACTCAATATCACTTATAGAAACAAAAATGACAAAATATAATAGAAAAAAATGACAGAATAAACAAACCAGAAAGTTCTAGTCATTAAAACTGCATACACACGAGAGACTGGATGTAAATAAGTGCAGGAGTGCTTATTTCGTCATCCTCGAGGTAAAATAATAAATATTGATAAAAATTTAATAGATTTTAACAAAATAAATGAGGAACGTTCAATCAAAGGGAAACTACCAATGTAGTTACTGACCGTTTCATTGTATACGAGTTATTTCCCTGTAACCGTAAACTGGTTGGGATTTTCTCTTTTTTTTGGGGGGGGAGGGGTAGGTCTTTTTGATTTAGGTTTGTTTCGTTTTCGTTTGGCCGGGGTTTTTTTTTGGGGGGTGGGGTGTTGTTTTTGTTTGAATTGTTTTTATTTGTAAGGACGATACTTTTGGCTATTACATGATCTTCTCATAAAGGATGCTTGCACAAAACAAAGTTAATTTTTCAGTCGACTTCTGACTTTAAGACTGATTCCATTAGATGCTGTTCAAAAAATTACACTGTATAAATCAGTCTTTTTTCTTGTAGAATAATAGATAGATGATGATCTACACCTTTGTAAAGGTAAGTATGTCAATGTGTCAAATCTTCTGGCGATGATCTGATTTCAAATGAAAATATTTAATATGCAAAGATACATACAACTATGGAGGGTAACTATCTACAGTAAAACTATAGGTTGCAACATGTGTCTAGTTTTCTCAATGTTATTATGTTGGCTGAATTTTTAAGCAATGGCCAAAACAGCACATGAGAAATGGGCTTTAGTGTGTGTGTGTGTGTGTGTGTGTGTGTGTGTGTGTGTGTGTGTGTGTGTGTGTGTGTGTGTGTGTGTGTGTGTGTGTGTGTGTGTGTGTGTGTGTGTGTGTGTGTGTGTGTGTGTGTTTCAGCGCATGGTATGTACGTGTGTGCTTTATTTCAGCACATTGTGTAATATAATGTGTGCTTGATTTCAGCACATGGTGTTCATATGTGTAGTTGGTGTATGTGTGCTTTATTTCAGCACATGGTGTCCATGTGTGTAGTTGGTGTATGTGTACTTTATTTCAGGGCGTGGTGTTTAAATGTGTAGTTGGTGTATGTGTGCTTTATTTCAGCACATGGTGTTCATATGTGTAGTTGGTGTATGTGTGTTTTATTTCAGCACATGGTGTTCATGTGTGTAGTTGGTGTATGTGTGCTTTATTTCAGGGCGTGGTGTTTAAATGTGTAGTTGGTGTATGTGTGCTTTATTTCAACACATGGTGTTCATGTGTGTAGTTGGTGTATGTGTGCTTTATTTCAGGGCGTGGTGTTCATGTGTGTAGTTGGTGTATGTGTGCTTTATTTCAGGGCGTGGTGTTTAAATGTGTAGTTGGTGTATGTGCACTTTATTTCAACACATGGTGTTTACACGTGTGCTTGATGTATATGTGCTTTATTTCAACACCTGGTGTGTGTGCCTGTAGTGGTTTTTTGTATATACATTTCTGCACATGCTGTGTATGCATGCAGTTTATTTCAGCACATGATGTACATGTGTGTGCATTATTTCAGTACATGTGTGTGCGTGTGCAAATGTGTATGTGCAAACACACACACGCACACACACACACACACACACACACACACACACACACACACACACACACACACACACACACACACACACACACACAAATGCACACATACACCCAGACACATGTACAATATTCACGATTTAATTCTCGTCACCTCTTCTGGAGTATGGAGGATTACAAAAACATTGAAAAGAAGACCCAAACCTATCAGCCAGTCACTCAAAATATCATCTATAAGCTACCAACAAAAAGTGAGAACCGGTGAAATAAAATGACAGAATAAACAAACCAGAAAGTTTATTAAAACTACATACACACGGGAAACTGGATGCAGGAGTGCTTATTTCGTCATCATCGAGGTAAAAGAATAAATATTGATAAAAATTAATAGATTTTAACAAAATAAATGAGGAACGTTCAATCAAAGGGAAACTACCAATGTAGTTACTGACCGTTTCCTTGTATACAAGTTATTTCCCTGTAACCGTAAACTGGTCGGGTTTTTCTTTTCTTTCTTTTTTTTTTTTCGGGGAGAAGGAAGTGGGGGTACGTCTTTTTGATGTAGGTTTGTTTGGTTTTTGTTTGGTCGGTTTTTGTTTTTTGGTTGGGTTTTTTTTTGTTGTTTTTTTTTTTGGGGGGGGCGGGTTGTTTGAATTGTTTTTATTTGTAAGGACGATACATTTGGCTATTACATGATCTTCTCATAAAGGATGCTTGCACAAAACAAAGTTAATTTTTCAGTCGACTTCTGACTTTAAGACTGATTCCATTAGATATTGTACAAAAAATTACACTGTATAAAATCAGTCTTTTTTCTTGTAGAATAATAGATAGATGATGATCTACACCTTGTAAAGGTAAGTATGTCAATGTGTCAAAACTTTTAGCGATGATTTGATTTCAAATGAAAATATTTAATATGCAAATATACATACAACTATGGAGGGTAAATACCTACAGTAAAACTATAGGTTGCAACATGTGTTTGGATTTCTCAATGTTATTATGTTGGCTGAGTTTTTTAGCAATGGCCAGCACTGCTCGTCTGAGATGGGCTTGTGTGTGTGTGTGTGTGTGTGTGTGTGTGTGTGTGTGTGTGTGTGTGTGTGTGTGTGTGTGTGTGTGTGTGTGTGTGTGTGTGTGCACGCACGCGCGTGTGCGTGCGTGCGTGCGAGTGTGTTATTTTATTCTTTTATATCGAGGATAATGGGATAAGCACTTGTGATTTTTTTACATCCAGTCCCCGTGTGTATGCAGTTTTGTAAATGTCATGTGTTCCCACCGGCACATGATGGCCTACACTTACGACAAGCAGAACAGGATTTAACGTGCGCAAGATGTTCTTATCCAAGGATTTTTTCAGACAGAGGGCAAGAATGGTTTTAATTAAGACTGTTACATTCAAATATTATATGACTTATTTTCTCACCACACATACATTTTATGTTTTTGCTATGTATGTGCGTGCTTGCGTTTCAGCTCATGGTGTGTATAATTATGTGTTATTGTTATCTCAGCAAATGGTATGCACGCGTGTGCTGTATTTCAGCACATGATATGTACGCGTGTGCTATATATCAGCACACCGTGTGTATATAATAATTATGTGCTTTATTTCAGCACGTTTAAATGTGTAGTTGGTGTATGTGTGCTTTATTTCAGCACATGGTGTGCACGTGTGTGCTGTATACCAGCACATCGTGTGATTATGTGCTTTATTTCAGCACATGGTGTTTATGTGTGTAATTTTTGTATGTGTGCCTCGTTTCAGCACGTGTTTGTGTGTAGTTGGTTTATGTGTGCTTTATTTCAGCACGTGTTTATGTGTAGTTGGTGTATGTGTGCTTTATTTCAGCACGCCTTTATGTGTGTAGTTGGTGTATGTGTGCTTTATTTCAGCACGTCTTTATGTGTGTAGTTGGTATATGTGTGCTTTATTTCAGCACGTTTATGTGTAGTTGGTGTACGTGTGTTTTTATTTCAGCATGTTTATGTGTAGTTGGTGTACGTGTGTTTTTATTTCAGTACGTTTATGTGTAGTTGGTGTATGTGTGTTTCTGTGTGTAGTTGGTGTATGCGTGCTTTATTTCAGCGCATGGTGTTCATGTGTGTAGTGGTATTTATATACAATTCTGCATACGTGTGTAGACAGGTTCAGGTTCGTTGGTTGTCAACAATAAGGGGTGAAGATATGGGGAAGGGGAAGATTGTAGGATGACTTCAGGCACTCCACATCTCAAACGTATTGATGGAGGCCACGCAGGGGTGTTATGGTAACACGTTTTATTGTTTCATTTACCATAACAAAACAACACACACAGCTCAACCGAAGAACAACTGCTGTATACTAGTGTCGTCACATCGTTGCGCTCTACGGCCCACTAGTCGTCTTCCGTCCTCTGGCTGTCGCAGGGAAAGAGTGACTGACTGACCGCTTCCCTTACTTACGCCAAGCTTATTCTGCCCTAAAGTCTAAACCAATCATGTCCAGGAGGGTGCCAGCTGATCCAATGATTTCAAAGTGGAAATTTAAAAGAAACCAAGTCAGCAAAAGTTGACCACAACAACGAGCTTGTTGAGCAATAGACTAGCAGGGCAGACCTGTTAATTGTCGCCAGCTTGTCTCAAGTGGGCAGCCACGCTCGCCTGCTGACTCTCTGTCTCTAATCCTACCCATCCCGCTAACAAAGAAAAGTCCAAGTCGTGTACATGTAGACCTTACGCCAGCCCCTGTAACACTCTTAGAAGAGAAGGGGAAGGAGGAGAGGGAGGGGGGAGGAGAGGGTTGTAGTTCGACAGTTAGTGTCTAGTTATAGTGTCTAAAGTGCACACTATAACACACTCCCCAAGCTTTAAAATGCAATGTCCTCATTGCATGTCTACAGTCCTCATCAACAACATAGCCAAATTGGCATGCTTTAAAAACCTCTCTCTTCTGACAGAGAAACTGAGAAATAACCAATCTGAGAAACCTCTGAAACAAAACTCGCAAAAACTCTCAGATTTCCCATCTAGGCCTGTACCAACTAGGCCTACTTCAAAACCACAATTCCACGACTGGCTTCAAAATTACACTAGATTTACCCAACAAAATACTATTTGCCATACTCATCATATTCCATCATCTTCCTCATAGCCTCCAGTGTTACCATTAACAAACACAAAAGTTCAATGACAAATACCAACCAGCATAACCATGAAACCATATGCAAAATAATGACAATATTCTTCAAAATCAAACCCTTTGTAATACAAAAACAACAATAAAAACATTCATTGTTACATCAACAAATCCTGAAAGGAAAAGAACAAAACATTCGTAGTTACTACAACTGCAAATGCCAACCTAGTAACTACAACCACACATCAGCTAGCACATGCTGCAGCCCTGATAGGAATGCCATTTTTCCTACTTGCCATAAACCTATCTCTGCATGGCAAAGGCTCTTTCCTGAACCACTTTCCTCTGTCAGGAACCTTATTAGTAGAGCAGCTAAGACCCAATATATCCTCATATTGTTCACTTCGGAGTAGAAGTGTGAAATTTGGTATGTGGGTACCTAAATTCTTTCTTAATCATATTAGAAAGGGAAACACGTTGAGGGTGACCTATGGAGGGTGTGAGCACACATTTAATTAGGTCAGTGTGTCATTTCCGTTTTTTAACAGGTTCCCACATGAAAACCCATAGTGAGTCTTCTAAAAACAATATATTATAGTTCTGTCAAGTGTATGTCATAGAGCATATGCAATACAAGTCAACAGTTATATTTTTAGTTGACATTGATAAACTAGGTCAACTAAAATTAGGTCAAAGTACGTTGAGGTAGCTTTTTTGTCTTGTTTGACAGATTTAAAGGGCTATAAACAACAATTTGTGCTAAATCACAAAGTAATAGAGATCAGCTGTGCAGCACATGTGTAAATGCTTGCTTTTTGTAAGTAAAGAAAGCTTTATCTGAAAGATAAACTAAGTAGGTGAAGATATTTTCATAACATTTGGACCTGTTTTGATTTTATTGTGAACCTTTTCAGTAGGTTTTTTGTTGATGTTGGTTTGTATTGGGTGGTTGCTTTTTGTTTAGAAGGCAAGAAGTAAGTGTGTCCTTGTTTTTATTCCTTTTGCTCATTTTCACACACCACTGATGTCTTCCAAATATTGTTAAGACTTGACCTAATTAGGACTGATTTGGGTATAAAAATGCAGTAACTTGGTGGGCATGCCTTGTTCTGGTCAAGTGAGCTGCCTTGACTAAAGAATGAGCAACTCCAGAAGATACAATCCTGGCTAATGTGATGACAGCAGTCCATCCTGAACCATTGAGCCAATCTCCAAGAGTTTTGAATGCAGCCATTTCTATGTGAAGACCTCCTAACATGATGACGAACTGTCTTTCACCAAATATGTCTGGTGGCCAATACCACTGAACTGCTTTTGCTAAAGCAAACAATGGCTGGTCCATGGCAATCACAGGTGTTTGTCCTGGGTTCAGATGCTGGGTAGCTGTTTTTACTAGAGTCATTGCATGTCTTATTAAAGTAGTGGGATGTGCATTCTCTGCAAGGAGAGGCAGTTTATCTTAGTAGCAGTCCGGTTGGTATCTACCTTTGATAGATGTTAGCTGTTATGTGAATGTACTGTTACGTTATTCAAGTTACCTGTATTACTTATGTTATGCTAGTTATGTTATAGAATTTATGTTACAATGATAACTCATACACACACACATACACACATGCGCGCACATGCAAACACACTCACGTATATTTACTCTTACCTGCGCACGCTCACGTGCCCTCGAACACACACACACACACACACACACACACACACACACACACACACACACACACACACACACACACACACACACACACACACACATGTCTGATATTACTGTTTTGTGGAAGGAAGTTAAACTGAAGAACTAGGCAGCAGTCCAATGATGGAAGTTGGGATGTCATCTTGTTGTTGAGAAGATGCATGGTATGCAGCCCATGACAATTCATCATTACTGTTCACAGACCCTGTCTCCAGTGCAGCTAAGACATGCTTTATCCAGGTATACTCCTTTATGCAACTTTGAACCTCAGGACTCATGCTTGGCTGACAATGTCCCAAAGAAGGAGAAACCAGCTGCTCTCTGTGTGGGTCAGGCACAGGAAAAACGTTGATGTTCTCTGATGGCAAAAAAGGAATGGTGTGATGTGGGCCATTTGCTTCATCACAATCATTAATAAGTGGTATCTGTTGCTGTTCACCATCATCACCAGTAACAATGTGCTGAACAAGAGAGATGCTACTTCCATGAAAAGACACTGATGATGTTGTTGAGGTGGGATTATGATCGATGTTGTCAACCATGCCAGCCACAAATATAAACCCTTTCTCATATTGGTTGGTACAACTACTTTGTCATCTTCAAATCTTCTGCAAACTTTGTGTGCTATCTGAGATGAAACTGACACTACCCTGTCATACAAGATGCTAAGTCCAAGATCAGAAAGAGTGTTAATAAGTTCTTTCTTTCTTTCTGCATGCAGCTTCAGTCCAAGGAAAATTGGTAGAGGTGTTTGTCTTCTTTGTTATGCCGCTGAAAGTTTGTTTTCTTTGCAGACTTTTGACAGTTGAAAGCAATCAGCTGAGAGACGGTGAGAACAGCTTGTCTTTGTAATTTCACTTAATGCTCTGATTGTTCCATAACATTTGGACCATCCAGGATAAAGCTCATTAGTGCTTTCAGTGAGGCTGGGACTGACTCTCCTTGACAACTGTCATCAAATGCACCCTTGAAATTCCCCTTCCTTTGAAATATGTCCTTCCTTATGATCTGGGCTGCTTTGACCAGCTGCAGAGCACCAGAATCAACATTGCATGCCTTTTTTAAAGCATTACCAAGATATTTTTCAAAGACGAGGATGACTTCTCTCCCTTGGTTGGCACATTTACGATCTGGTATGGCTGCTTCAGTTTTTTCTTGCAGGTGTGAAGAATGAACATTCTCATCCTTTAAACCAAACAGTGAGAGCTGAGAGGTATACAGACGATTTAGGGATGCCAAACTAAACACAGGGGCTGTGTGGAGGTCATCTCTAAAGCTTTCAATGTAAGCGACAACTTCAGCAAGTGCAATTGCATGAGCTGTTGATTTGCTTGTTGTCTCTTTTGCTTCTGGTGTCTGGTTTGCTGGGACACATCTTTGGAATGCAGACAGCAGATAGACATTTATTGTGATAGTGACAATCACTTGCCACCATGTCTTTTAACAGCAAGTTTCTTAAGCAACTCCCCATCATTAAGTTGTTGAGCATGAGCACGAATTTTCACATCCAGAGATAAAGTAAGTGCTCAATGTAGCTCAGCTATGTCAGATGATCTATTGCAGAAGAAACATGTGACTTCTTTTCCTGTCTTGTCTGCCATGCAGCTAGATTCAGTCGCAAGTTTCCTTGTTTTCACAGGACTAGATGTATCACATGTTGGCTTTCTCTTTCTGTTTAAAATAGTATTGCTTACTTTTGCAAGACATGATTTGTGCCAAGAGGCTCTATGCTTTCTTATTGTTTCCTCAAAACCAGTTCCTTCATCCAGTTTAGACAGTGGAACAGACACTGGGGATTCACCAAGTTCCCGAAAAGCTGCCAAATTTGGAGCAACATAGATATACCCTGCTCCATCTCCTTTCAATCCCTTGGCTGGACATATCAAAAGTGCTTTGTTTGATGGACTCTGGCATAAAGCACACAGGTTCCAGTCAACAGTGATGCCTTCACCTTCCTTCACTGGAATAAGAAGACTGTGATGGTCTATTCACTTATAATCACGAGACATCAGCAACTTTTCTGCTCGAGTGTTTTCAACTGCAACAGAGGCACCCCCCCCCCAAAAAACTTGGTTTCTGACACGAATCAATGGCCATACATTTATCAAAAGCTTATGTACATACTGCGATTCTACCGTTACAGCACATCCTCTGACACAGTCAACATGTGTGTGTGTGTGTGTGTGTGTGTGTGTGTGTGTGTGTGTGTGTGTGTGTGTGTGTGTGTGTGTGAAGGGTTGAGTGCGCACATGTATGCACGCACACATGCACACACACGCATGCACATGCACGCACACACACACTTCTATAGATATAGGCCTATATTTTTTATTTTGTTTTTAGATATGCATTAACAGAAAAGTGTTTGTGCGCAAACACGCACGCACGCTTGCACACACGCGCGCGCGCGTGTGCGCCCATGTGTGTGTGTGTGTGTGTGTGTGTGTGTGTGTGTGTGTGTGTGTGTGCGCGCGCACGTGACGTGCACACACACACGCGCGCGCGCGCGCATGCAAGCACCTCGTTTGACACAGTCAACGCGCGCGCGCGCGCGCGTGCGTGCGTGCGTGTGTGTAAAGGGTAGAGTGTGCACATGCACGCACGCACGCACGCACACACGCACACACGCACATACACATCTATAGATACAGACCTATATTTTTTTCCATTTTTTTCCCATAAGCATTAATAGAAATGTGTGTGTGAGTGTGAGTGTGAGTGTGTGTGTGTGTGTGTGAACGACATAGCGTGCGTGCGTGCGTGCGTGCGTGCGTGCGTGCGTGCGTGAGAGAGAGAGAGAGAGAGAGAGAGAGAGAGAGGAGAGAGAGAGAGAGAGAGAGAGAGAGAGAGAGAGA
The DNA here is from genome assembly GCA_030674155.1 of Stramonita haemastoma. Lineage (NCBI taxonomy): Eukaryota > Metazoa > Mollusca > Gastropoda > Neogastropoda > Muricidae > Stramonita > Stramonita haemastoma. Next base: position 12,194,343 of record CM060332.1, read on the forward strand.
GAGAGAGAGAGAGAGAGCGTGTGAGCACGCACACACGCGCGTGCATGCAAGCGCTGTGCTGTTGAAACACACACACACACATTATGTTGTTGATACTATTTGCTTGTACGTACGTGGGTGTGTGCATGCATACATGCATGTGTGTGTGGTGTGTGTGTGTGTGTGTGTGTGTGTGTGTGTGTGTGTGTGTAGTGTGTGTGTGTGAACGACATAGCGTGCGTGCGTGCGTGCGTGCGTGCGTGCGTGCGTGCGTGCGTGTGTGTGTGTGTGAGGAGAGAGAGAGAGAGAGAGAGAGAGAGAGAGAGAGGAGAGAGAGAGAGAGAGAGGAGAGAGAGAGAGAGAGAGAGAGAGAGAGAGAGAGAGAGAGAGAGAGGAAGTGTGTGTGCACATGCAAGGTGTGTGGGGGGCAGGCAGACTCTTTCTTTCAGGTGGGATGCCTTGGTAGGTGATACCTATATTTTTACACCCTCACAAAAATATTTCCCATAACAGCATTTTTAACTGCAAAATAATATAATCCAAACTCAATGCACTGAGAAGGTGATCTTCTATTTTCGGGGGATTTTCGGGGGATGTTTACAACATGGAACATGTACAGAACAAATAATATGAAGGCAAAAATAAAATAAAAAGTGCCACTTTTAACATGGGTACCCAGGCTAGCAGTTACACCGCCTGGAGTGATGACTGACACATGCCAGCAAGCAGGCTGACCAGCTGCTGCTGGAGGGTGAGGTGTGGGCTCTTTCTATGGTGTACTGCTTGTGTCAAAAGAGCAATGATCGAAATCGATTATCGATCACTGCTCCTCACAGAGGGTGCTGAGATCGTGTTTCCCTTTCTAGGAATAATCGTCATGGTCCATAGTATCATTGTGCAAGAGGAAATATCTCTACTAAAATGTGAACATTCATAGTGCTTGACAACTAGGCTATATGGGACAAACCCACATCAGACCTTGAAAACACATGCTTTTCTCCTTTCGGATGAGATACAACACCATGCAAACCTACACCAACTGGTTTGCACACAGATCCCAAAGATCTTGTTTCAGTCACAGTGGTAGACAAATTTTCACTTTGTCCACTACTTCTCCTTGATGGAGAACAACCAGAAATGACTGGTTTGGGTGAAATGGGCAGCAGCACCCATCCATCCCCCTGTGACTCATCCTCCATGCTAGAAGCTAGCAGAGGATCCATATCTGTCTTATCCAAAGACACAACATCAGTCAACCATTTGAAACCATTAACTCTCTTGGGGTTTGAATCTCTCTGAACCGGGACTTTGACAGATTCATTCTTGTTTTTCTTACGCTTTCTTTTCCTCTTACTCTGTTTCCTTTTCCTACATGGAAACTTGTCAACAGCAGCTAGCATCGACTCTACAGACTCTTTCAATGATTTCATCTTATCCTCTAACACTGATACTTGCTGCTGCTCAAGAGTCAAAGTCTTTTTGCTTTCCCTAGTCAAATTTTCTTGTTCTTCTTCTTCTTCACTCAACCATCTCAACGCTTCATTCCTAATCTGGAAGAACGTGGTTTGAGGCTTCCTCCCTACCAAATGGCGCAATTCCCTTCTTAATTCTAACTTGGAAAGACCGTCAATAAACCTGTCTCTCAACAAGTAGTCAGAGAGGGCGTCTGCCTTCCTCATGTGGATGGTCCTCTCAAGGTCCCTCAACACATGCGAGTAGTCCAGGACCGACTCTTCCGGCATTTGGTCCCGACTGTAAAAAGCAGACAGGAGAGTGGTGATCCTTCGCCTGTCACCAAACACAGCCCTGAGGATGTTGATAATCTTCTCTGGGGTGTTGGTTTCCTCTAACGTGTGCAGCATTATCTCTCTACGAGCCACTCCCTTCAGGTGGCTATAGATGTAGTATGCAGCCATCTCCTCTCTCATAGGGTAGGCTGCCAGGACTCGCTCCACTTCCAGTGAGAAGTCCTCGAGTGACAAATCTGTCACATCACCAGAGAAGTGCTGCAGTTCAGGCGGGGACAAACATCTCGTCTCCTCGTATGCCATGGTAGTCGGCTGAGCTGTGTGTGTGTGTGTTGTACCGTAAGATAAAACTGACCTGCCATCCTGCTCGCAGCGCCAATTGTAGACAGGTTCAGGTTCGTTGGTTGTCAACAATAAGGGGTGAAGATATGGGGAAGGGGAAGATTGTAGGATGACTTCAGGCACTCCACATCTCAAACGTATTGATGGAGGCCACGCAGGGGTGTTATGGTAACACGTTTTATTGTTTCATTTACCATAACAAAACAACACACACAGCTCAACCGAAGAACAACTGCTGTATACTAGTGTCGTCACATCGTTGCGCTCTACGGCCCACTAGTCGTCTTCCGTCCTCTGGCTGTCGCAGGGAAAGAGTGACTGACCACTTCCCTTACTTAAACTAAGCTTATTCTGCCCTAAAGTCTAAACCAATCATGTCCAGGAGGGTGCCAGCTGATCCAATGATTTCAAAGTGGAAATTTAAAAGAAACCAAGTCAGCAAAAGTTGACCACAACAACGAGCTTGTTGAGCAATAGACTAGCAGGGCAGACCTGTTAATTGTCGCCAGCTTGTCTCAAGTGGGCAGCCACGCTCGCCTGCTGACTCTCTGTCTCTAATCCTACCCATCCCGCTAACAAAGAAAAGTCCAAGTCGTGTACATGTAGACCTTACGCCAGCCCCTGTAACACTCTTAGAAGAGAAGGGGAAGGAGGAGAGGGAGGGGGGAGGAGAGGGTTGTAGTTCGACAGTTAGTGTCTAGTTATAGTGTCTAAAGTGCACACTATAACACGTGTATGCATGCCGTTTATTTCAGTACATGGTGTACTTGTGTGTGCATCATTTCAGTACATGGTGTACTTGTGTGTGCATCATTTCAGTACATGGTGTACTTGTGTGTGCAATATCTCAGTAGATAGTGTACTTGTGTGTGCATCATTTCAGTACATGGTGTACTTGTGTGTGCATCATTTCAGTACATGGTGTACTTGTGTGTGCAATATCTCAGTAGATAGTGTATTTGTGTGTGCATCATTTCAGTACATGGTGTACTTGTGTGTGCAATATCTCAGTAGATAGTGTACTTGTGTGTGCATCATTTCAGTACATGGTGTACTTGTGTGTGCAATATCTCAGTAGATAGTGTACTTGTGTGCGCATTATTAAAAATACATTTATGGGCAGTTTGTGGTGGTGCGACTGTGACATAGGGTAGGCGGTGATGTTAAACAGGTTAATTTCAACACTAGGTATGCGTGTGCTTTCTTCCAGCCCAGTGTGCTTTATATCAACGCAAGATAGCCTATGTGTGCTTTATTTCAGCACATGTTGTGTATGTTCGTACTTCCAACAGGTATGCGATTTCTCTTAGTACATGGTGCGTGCCCGCTTTATTTTAGCACATGTAAGTGTGCTTTATTAAAACACAAGGTATGCGTGTGGTTATTTGAGCAATATGATGCAGCACTTTGTGGTGTGATGGTAATGTGAATTGTGGTGCGACGATTATAAACGGTATATTAGTATCGTGGTGTAACAATGTATGCCAAAACATCATGGTGTGACTGAAATTTGTAGTATCATTGTGGTGGACTACAATATAGGGCAAAATATCATGGTGTGACTGCAGTATATAGCAGCATTGTGGTGCAACCATTTTATATTGTAACATTGTGGTGTGACAATATACAGCAAAATTGGGGTGCGACAATAATATACGGCACAACATTGAGGTGTGACGATAATATACGGCACAACATTGAGGTGTGACAATATACGGCAACCTTGTGGTGTGACAATATACGGCAACATTGTGGTGCAACAATAAACAGCAACATTGTGGTGTGCTGGCAATATACGGCAACATTGCGGTGTGCCAATATACGGCAACATTGCGGTGTGCTGACAATATACGGCAACATTGCGGTGTGACAATATACGGCAACATTGCGGTGTGACGGGGATACGGAAGGTTGTTGCGCATGACGGCGATGTACAGCAGATTTTTTGTTCGTGTGACTGATACACCGTAGTTCGAATTGCCGCAGGTATCATAGTAGGCCTATGTTGTGAAGTGAGGGTAGGCCTAAGGTATCGCAGTACATGTATATTGTGTAGTGACGATAAGGTATCACAGTATGTAGTGTAGTGACGGCAAGGTATATAATACGTTGTGTAGTGACGGCAAGGTATGTAATACGTTGTGTAGTGACGGTAAGGTATCGTAGTATGTAGTGACGGTAAGGTATCGCAGTATGTTGTGTAGTGACGGTAAGGTATGGCAGTATGTTGTGTAGTGACGGTAAGGTATGGCAGTATAATCATTGTGTAGTGACGGTAAGGTATGGCAGTATAATCATTGTGTAGTGACGGCAAGGTATGGCAGTATATTGTGTAGTGACGGTAAGGTATCGCAGTATGTTGTTTAGTGACGGTAAGGTATGGCAGTATGTGTAGTGACGGTAAGGTATCGCAGTATGTTGTGTAGTGACGGTAAGGTATGGCAGTATATTGTGTAGTGACGGTAAGGTATCGCAGTACGTTGTGTAGTGACGGTAAGGTATCGCAGTGTATTGTGTAGTGACGGTAAGGTATCGCAGTACGTTGTGTAGTGACGGTAAGGTATCGCAGTATATTGTGTAGTGACGGTAAGGTATCGCAGTACGTTGTGTAGTGACGGTAAGGTATCGCAGTATATTGTGTAGTGACGAAGGTATCGCAGTATATTGTGTAGTGACGGTAAGGTATCGCAGTATATTGTGTAGTGACGGTAAGGTATCGCAGTATATTGTGTAGTGACGGTAAGGTATCGCAGTACGTTGTGTAGTGACGGTAAGGTATCGCAGTATATTGTGTAGTGACGAAGGTATCGCAGTATATTGTGTAGTGACGGTAAGGTATCGCAGTACGTTGTGTAGTGACGGTAAGGTATCGCAGTATGTAGTGTAGTGACAGTAAGGTATGGCAGTATGTTGTGTATTCCTTTATATCGAAGATAATAGAATAAACACTCCTGTGCTTTTTTACATCCAGTCCCCGTATCACGGTATGTATGCAGTTTTGTAAAACTGATCTGCTCCTACCGGCACACAATGGCCTACTCTTACGAAAAGCGGTACAGGATTTAACGTGTGCGCAAGATGTTCTGCATGCGTTGCACACGGTCTCGGTTTACAGTATCATCCAAAAGACTAGTGTAGTGATGGTAAGATATGGCAGATGGCAAAATATGGCAGTGTGTTGTATAGTGTAGTGGTGGTAAGGTATAGCAGTATGTAATGTGATGGCAAGGTATGGCAGTACCTTGTGTAGTGTAGTGATGGTAAGGTATCGCAATATGTAATGTGATGACAAGGTATCGCATTATCTTGTGTAGGTATCGCAGTACGTAATGCGACGGTAAGGTATCGCAGTATGTTGTGTAGTGACGGTAAGGTATCACAAGGTGTTGTGTAGTGACGGTAAGGTATGGCAGTGTTGTGTAGTGACGGTAAGGTATGGCAGTATGTTGTGTAGTGACGGTAAGGTATGGCAGTATGTTGTGTATTCCTTTATATCGAAGATAATGGAATAAGCACTCCTGTGCTTTTTTACATCCAGTCCCCGTAGGCCTATGTATGCAGTTTTGTAAATCTGATCTTGTTCCTACCGACACTCAATGGCCTACTCTTACGAAAAACGGTACAAGATTTAACGTGTGCGCAAGCTGTTCTTGCATGCGTTTGCACGGGGCCTCGGTTTACAGTATCATCCGAAAGGCTAGTTTAGTGATGGTAAGGTATCGCAGGACAGCAAAATATGGCAGTATGTTGTAGTGTAGTGATGGTAAGGTATCGCAATATGTAATGTGATAAGGTATCGCAGTATGTTGTGTAGGTATCGCAGTACGGAGTGTGACGGTAAGGTATCGCAGTATGTTGTGTAGGTATTGCAGTACGTAATGTGACGGTAAGGTATAGCAGTGTGTAGTGTAGTGACGGTAAGGTATAGCAGTAGGTATTGCAGTACGTAATGTGACGGTAAGGTATAGCAGTGTGTAGTGTAGTGACGGTATGGTATCGCAGTATATAGTGTGACAGGAATCGCAGTATATGGCGAGAGTTATCAAAGCAATATTCCGCAACATGTGACAGTAATAAATATAATACAGTTTGTTGTATGCACTGTTGTCACAGCACTCTACTACAGTGCTTCCTTTTATTCAGCACTAATATTATAAAGAGGTGGTTGTCTTCTCTTGAACCTCCACTCCTCACCCCCTTCACCCTTATCATCCTCATCACAGTGAATAATAAAAGATGAAATAATTGTGCATCACTGCACTGACTTGTTCACACTTTCCCTATAGGGCAAGTTGAACCTGGCACAGCCCATCTCTTTGAAGGCACTGTGTGCATGCTGGGTATGTTCATGTATTCATAATCCAATTAGCGCAGACACATCTTTTGTGTGCATGTTTGTTCTTCTGCAGGTGTATATATATCCAAAGGGGATTAGGCACTGGCAGGTCTGCACTTTGAGATGACCCCGAAATTTGTAAAATTAAAATCCCAAACCCTCATCTGTGAGGGGTTGTCACTGAGAATTCGTTAATGACAACACTTAACGCACACACACACACATGCATACACACGCACATGCATACACAGCACACACACATACATAAACATGCACACACACATGCATACACACACATTCTTAAAAGAAACAAAGCCAGACTCCTTTTCAAAAGGAGCACATGGAGGAAGGAGGTGGGGGGGGGGGGGGGGGGGGAGGAAAGGGGGGACACAACAGGACTTTCTCTACAAGGTCAAAGGGGGGGGGGGGGGGGCAGCACCTAAAATGTCTTTATTTTCAGCAGTGGACTAGGGATGGGGAGTGGTGGAGGATTTTCAACAGCTTTATTTCTGCAGGGAGAGGGGTGGGTCTGAGGAACAAGTCATCAATTCAAAGTGTACCCTATACACATCAGTATATACCTCCTCAACATAAAGCACACTCTACACATCAGTATATACCTCTTCAACACAAAACACACTATTCACATCAGTATATACCTCTTCAACACAAAGCACACTCTACACATCAGTATATACCTCATCAACACAAAACACACTATACACATCAGTATATACCTCTTCAACACAAAGCACACTCTACACATCAGTATATACCTCTTCAACACAAAGCACACTCTACACACATCAGTATATACCTCATCAACACAAAACACACTATACACATCAGTATATACCTCATCAACACAAAACACACTATACACATCAGTATATACCTCATCAACACAAAACACACTATTCACATCAGTATATACCTCTTCAACACAAAGCACCAAGCCAAACACATTTCCAGTAAGATCATGAAGGTAAGGGTATGGGGGGAAGCAATGGTTGTAATGGAGCAGGAATTTGGGATGTGGGATGGGAGGGGATGGGGATGCAGCAGTATTTTGGGATGCCTTTATTTCAGCAAGGGAGGGTGGGGGTGGGGAGGGGAGGGGTCATAAAAGAGCTGTAGCAGTGAACTGATTTTCTTTGATGGACAGATGTTTATAATGTGGTGGGTCGTTACTTTGATAGCTTTAAATTCACCCTGCTCATCGTGACTTTTCATTGATCAGACCACATAGTGGTGATCATCGCATCATCAAAAATTAATAACCCGTTTCTTGCAGGAACTTAGAGTGTATCCTGTGCACCATTCTCCATCAGCTAGCTCATAACATCTCTCCCCTACCTCCACTGCCGAGACTAAAGCCATCCACAATATTGCACCATCAACACCTCACGCCCCAGTCCTACAGCACTTTGAAATGGATTCCACACAATGTCACCACAATCCTAAACCAATTTGAAATGGATTCCACACAATGTCACCACAATCCTAAAGCACTTTGAAATGGATTCCGCACAATGTCACCACAGTCCTAAAGTACTTTGACATGGATTCCACACAATGTCACCACAATCCTGAGGCATTTTAAAATTGGTTCCACACAATGTCACCACAATCCTAAAGCACTTTGAAATGGATTCCACACAATGTCACCACAATCCTGAGGCATTTTAAAATTGGTTCCACACAATGTCACCACAATCCTAAAGCACTTTGAAATGGATTCCACACAATGTCACCACAATCCTGAGGCATTTTAAAATTGGTTCCACACAATGTCACCACAATCCTAAAGCACTTTGAAATGGATTCCACACAATGTCACCACACTTTGAAATGGATTCCACACAATGTCCCCACAATCCTTAGGCATTTTAAAATGGATTCCACACAATGCTACACGTTCAATGTCTGGCCAGTGACAAAAAGCCTGTTTGCTATGTAGTTTGGGGTTTAAAAAAAAAAAATGTTGAAAGTTTCTTTGCAATTTTTATTATTTGGTGTGATGATTGTCTTGAGCTGTTTCTTTCATCCTGGGCACCATCTGCACACAGTATCAATAATACAGATCAGTCACAACATGTATAACAAAGTATGTGTTCACATTTATCTGATGTCTTTTCACAAGTTGTTAAACTAAACAGGAGAGAGAGAGAGAGAGAGAGAGAGAGAGAGAGAGAGAGAGAGAGAGAGAGAGAGAGAGAGAGAGAGAGAGAGAGACAGAGACAGAGAGACAGAGACAGAGAGACAGAGAGAGAGGAGGGTGTGTATGTGGTGTGCCAGGGGAGGGGTGTAGTTAATAATGTATGAGACGGAATCTCAGAGTTTCAATACATGTTAAACAATGAAAAATAAAACATTTTGAGTTATTAACCCAAAACTGCAATAAACAAAAAGGAAAATGTATTTTCAAATATTCCTAACAGAATTAATTATTCCAATACCATACAACAAAAATGTGAATAAATTTCAATAACTGGATTTCACATAAGGAAAAGCTATCACACTGTGAACAAGACGACAAAACAACCCAAAACACCAACAACAAAAAACACCAACAACAGCAATAAGAAACCAACAAAAATATGTCCTACCTCCCATCTCCCCCCCCCCCCAAAAAAAAAATAAAATAAACAACAGCAGAAACACAAATACTGTGAAAAAGGAGACCTATTGCAAGCAAACCTTAACACACAAGAAAAAAAAAAAAGGTGCTGGATTAAACACATTGTGTGTGTGTGTGTGTGTGTGTGTGTGTGTGTGTGTGTGTGTGTGTGTGTGTGTGTGTGTGTGTGTTTAAAATTCTTTTATATCATGGATAATGGAATAAGCACTCATGTGCTTTTTTACATCCAGTCTCTGTGTGTATGCAGTTTTGTAAATCTTGTCATCTGTTCCCACTGGCACACAATGGCCTACTCTTACAAAAAGCAGAACAGGATTTAGCATGTGTGCAAGATGTTATGCGTCTGTTCGCACACAGGGAGAGAGTGTATGTGTGAGTGTGAGTGTGTGTGAGTGTGTGTGTGTGTGTGTGTGTGTGCGTGTGTGTGCATGCGTGCGTGCGTGTGAGAGAGAGTGTGTGAGCATCCACATGTATGTTTAACTTAGATTTTTTGTGTTTTTTTTATCATTATTATCGAGCACAGAAAAATCCATACCTAATTTTACAGTAAGAATATAGCATACCAGAGATACCGATAGCAGGCAATAACTGATTTTCCACTTACAATGAAATGTGTCTCTAGATATGAAATGTATCTCTAGATCTCTGCTATTCATTATCTTTCTGTCTGCATGAAATCTTCATTCATTCACAAAAAAATCATGCTTGCATGTGAGCCGTTTTTCTGTTATAAAACATTTTTTTTAAACAAAAAAAAAACCTACCGGCTTGGAAAAATTTTGGTCAAAAAAATGATAATCCTCTCAAACTGATTTAAGCAGAAATGAGCATTTAACAGATTAGAGAAACAGTTTTCAGAAAACAAGAAGTCAGTTGTGGTTTGTTTGTTGTTGTTGTTGTTTTTTTGGGGGGGGGGGGTTGTTTTGTTTTGTTGTGGGGGGGGGGGGTTCTGGATAATCTCTTTTTATAACAACCTGAAGACTACATCTCAAATAATTGGGGCTCAAGATCCTTTTCTGGGGGACAGGGGAGGTCATACTTTTTTTTTTTTTTTTAATCGAACAGCAGATTATTTAGAGAGGCTCCTGCTAAAACACAAAGCACCAGCTTTTGATTTCAAAATGCAAAGTACTACCAAAGATTTTAAAGTATATACTGTAACTTTTGTTGATGAATAAATAAAGAAAGAAAAACAAACCGTACCGATTATTATAAATGGACTAAACAAAGACATTCCTCATTTCATTAATAATTTCACACACACAGACACAGAGAGACAGAGACAGAGGGACAGACAGACACACACACATTGAACAGAATCCTGTTCAAGGGGATTTTTCCCCTGGAGTTAACATTAGTGCAGACTCCAGTCTACCCAAAAGTCCTTCGGATGAGACTATAAACCCAAGGCCCTGTGTGCAAATGCATGCAGAACATCTTACACACATGTTAAAATCCTGTTCTGCTTTTCGAAGGCCATTATGTACCATTGGGAACAGATGACAAAATTTACAACACTGCATACAAACGGGGACTGGATGTAAAAAAGCACACGAGTCCTTATCCCAATATCCTCAATATAAAAGAATAAATAAATAAATCACACACACACACACAGCTCCGACATTTTAAAAGACCTTACAAGTTACAGAAAGCTCTTATGAAAATTTAAAAATTAATAAGCAGTAACTTTTAACAATCTTATCATCTGAAGCGCCCATCCCTTTACCAAAAAATAGACTGAATGCTGATGGTTATTTCCCTTTATACCTTTTCTTTTTATATTTGGCAGGGAGGAGGGTGGAGCGGGGGTCGGACATTCTGCACTAAAATGAAAGTTTGCAACAACAACAAAAAATGTATCTCTGGAGACTCTACGTTGAGATTGCAATGTCTGACAGCCAAAATGGTTCTTTTCCTTCGCTCACTTATGTTGGAGAACACAACTCTCCACCACAGCCACACTGAATTAACCCAGGCCAGCTGTTTCTGTCACATCATTATTTTCATAGCAACAAAAATTCTTTGTGTCCAGTGTGCTACAAGTTTTCAAAGTTTTAAAATATCTCAGTGGCACGATGAAAGCAACAATGAGGGGATTCTTATGTCACAAGCAGAAGTACACAGGTCTGAAATAAGCACTGGCAAGGACTTGAAGTGTAAAGCAAAGAGCACAACTTGAAAGCACAATGACATTGAGCACAATCATGTATCCAAAGAATCTCCAAGTCTTTGTACAAACTCCACCTCAAACTGAACAAAATTGAAATGTGGATAATTTTGAATACTGATGTCCACCAAAATAAAAATTTCTATTACTTTCTGTGATAAACGTGCTGTTTATTGTTCTTATATTTGGGAGTAACCCACATGAATTTTTCTATTTATTGAGATGGTAAAGTATTGGTGTTAGTATTGGTTACTCCTCATGACACTTTTTTTTTTTTTGGTGACTGGAATTGCATGCAAAAAGTATCACAACTACAATGTTAAAGCATGGAGACAGAGACCTTGAAATGAAGGCAAAATCACAACTACCCCTTCTATCTGTGTGGACAGGGAAGTCTTAGAATGGAATGTGTTATCTTGAAAAGACCAAACCTCACATGCTGCGGATTTCATTCTTTTAACCAGAATTTTTTTTTTTTAACTGGTTTTTGAAAAGTATTTATGATACTGACTCTGCAAAAACAATCTGTGAATGTAAACAACTGTTATTGTAATTAAATAAATAACCAGACATCAGAGATGCGGAAAAAATTCTAAAAGTTTAATTCAATTCTGTCCCCTCAACTGTGCCAAAGATAAAAGACAAGGTGAACCCGATTCCTGAAAATATCTATCTTTAAAGTCTACAGGAAAAGGTGGATAATATTGCTGTTTGTATTGAGCAATATAAAATAACAACAAATAGTGCATCACAGTTTTCAACCAACTTCTATATGGCAACAGGATCAAAAGTTATTACTTGCTCTCTTACAAAACATTTTTTTTTTAACGCAATGAGACTAGAAAACCAAATTTTCATGAAAAAAGCAACAAAATAAAAAGAAAAAACTTCCATGCTTTCTAAAAATCTGGTGGAAAAAAAACTTCCTCTCATCTGGGTTAACAAAGCTATTCCACCTACAATTGTTCAATTTACCTGTACTACAAAATTGTTCATTTTACCTTACTGCAAATTGTTCCTTTTACCTGTACTGTAAAATTGTTCCTTTTACTTGTACTGTAGAATTGTTCCTTTTACCTTACTGCAAAATTGTTCCTTTTACCTTACTGCAAAATTGTTCCTTTTACCTTACTGCAAAATTGTTCCTTTTACCTGTACTGCAAAATTGTTCCTTTTACCTGTACTGTAAAATTGTTCATTTTACGTGTACTGTAAAATTGTTCCATTTTACCTGTACTGCAAATTTTTTTCATTTTACCTGTTCTGTAAAATTGTTCAGTTTACCTGAACTGCAAAACTTTTGATTTTACCTTTAATGTATTATTGTTCATTTTACCTGTTCTGAAAAATTGTCCATTTTACCTGTACTCTAAAATTGTTCATTTTACCTGTACTCTAACATTGTTCCATTTGTGACGCTCCACCACATAAGGAGTCACATTGCACCAGAGGTCCATTTGACATGCTATAAATTTGCAATGAAATGGCTATACAACAAAAAACAAAACAAAACAAAAAAAAAAAAAAAAAAAAAAAAAGACTGAAAATCAAACAATGCTATCAAAAGTTATTATAAATTGAAATGATAGACTGCAGGAAATGTCAAAACGAGAAATTAATAATCTTAGCAACCTAATATGTGGTCAGAATGAGGGCTTCACTATTTTTAAAGCTCGTTTAAAGAGAAAAGGAAACAGAATTATGCCTTGATATTTCACTACAAGATAGACTGAGTGCTATAGTTTTATATATAATCAATAAAATTCTTAAAATCGACAACCTCACCCCCACCTGCCTTTAATGGCTCCTAGCGGAAAAGTGGATTATGTGCTAAGCGACTCATTTCGTGGTGGAGCGTCACATTTGCCTGTACTAAAAAACTGTTCAATTTACCTCGTAACCTGTACTAAAAAATTGTTCAGTTTACCTGTACTCTAAAATTGTTCGATTTACCTTTACTAAAAAAATGTTTAATTTTCCTGTGCTGTGAAATGTTTTTACCTGTACAGTTAAATGGTTCCTTTTACCTGTGCTGTAAAAATGTTCAATTCACCTGTGCTGTAAAATTGTTAAATTCACCTGTGCTGTAAAATTGTTCAATTTACTTGTAATGTAGTGCAAATTTTTTCATTTTACTTGTACTGTGACATTGTTGATTTTACTCCAATCCAATCCAACTATGTTGTTTATCTGTACTGCACAATTGTTCATTTTACCTGCACTGCGCAATTGTTCGTTTTACTTGTACTTTAGAAAGAAAGAAAGAAAGAAAAGAAAGAACAGCCTCTCTCATCTATACCAAATAGACATTGGACACACACCAACACACAGCCCTTACCTGACATGTCCATTTCCAGCTATGTTCCCTGGTTTTCCATTTCTCTGTCTGGTCTCTGATGTCTTGAAGTGCCAATCCTGTCACCACAAAAAAGTCAAGAATGTACATGAATAATAACAAAGTAAAGAACATACATGAATAAGCACAACAAAGTGAAGAAGAGACATGAATAAGCACAACAAAGTAACAACAGACATGAATAAGCACAACAAAGTAAAGAACAGACATGAATAAGCACAAAAAAAAGTCTGTACATGAATGTCAAAAAGCTCGTGAAATGCATGAGAAATTTTGGCGCAAAGGTTGGCCATCATTTTTCTTGAGCATGAGAGATGGGTGGTCGTAACTGATGTTTGTGAAAATCAGGTACATCTCATCATTTTCAATATGCCAATGTATGAAATATTGAACCTAAGATTATTACAAAGGCAAAGGACATGAATCAAAAGGTACTATGGACACAAATCTGAATGTGTGAATTCACATAGGTGATTTTGCTTGAAATCAACAAATTTACATAAATTTAACCTTGCTTAAAATTAAAACCTTCATAGACCAACATTTTTGAATAATTGCATTTATCTCAGAAGCCACTTTTGCATCTACATGCAAGGTTTCAGGGAAATACTTACTAGAGCATTCGAGGGAATATTGTAGATATTGAAAATTAATCCGAAGTGTTAACATAATGTGAACAAACCCTATTCCCTTCCCTTATATTAGCCAAAATGAGACTGAAAGCTCATCATCCTTACACTGTAATTTCTTTAGCCACAGCTTTGAACAACACTAACCTACATATGAAACTCATAAACCCATATGTGCACATACTGATGAACCACACACAAACACACAGTGAACAAACACACAATCTGAAACACACACACACACACACACACAGGTATACAACACAACACAACACACACACATTCTGCAAACATATTTCAACACACAGTGTGTCCCACACCCACTGATAATAAAAACCCAAAGAAACCCACATATGTACTGACTTGAAAAATCAAAATTATTAGAAACAGCACAAGTCTCTCTGTCTTTGATAAAAAAAAAAAATCAGCACCATAAAGAGAATGCAAAACAGTGAACTTGTTTGTTTGCAGATATTTCCTGTTTATGCCTGAAATATGTTTTCCAACCACAGAAAATGTAAATTTATGCTTCTCTGCATATTCTAGATTTTTAGTCTGATGTGCTTCCCCATGGTTTGACAAAAAGGTTTCAGAAAGGGAAGTTTATAAGTGCTGCTAGGCAATCCCACAAATTTGCCAAATAAGATTTTGTCTTTCACCACTGGAGAGAGAAAGGCAGAACACACAAAGCATGTGAACATACACACACACACTGTACAGAACACAAAGCATGTGAACACACACACTGTATACACACACACACACACACTGTATACACACACACACACACACAACTGTATACACACACACACACACACACTGTATACATACACACACACACACACACACACACACACACACACACACACACACACACACACACTGTATATACACACACACACACACACTGTATACACACACACACACTGTATACACACACTGTATACACACACTGTATACACACACATGCACGCACGCACGCCCGTGCGCACACACACACACACACAGTATACACACACTGCATAGTGTATTCTCAACTCTGAGCCCCCTACCTCTCTACCTCCTCTTAATTTTTTCCCCAGAATCAAATAAAAAAAATAAAAAAATTTAATTGAAAAACTGAAGCCAAAGATCTGCAGACCTGTGCACCCCCTTACTACTGATTTCAGTATTTTCTTGGCAATTTTCAGTATTTTTCACAGTTTCAGTATTTTGGCCTGTTGTTCGTGACACACTTTTTCAACTGGAAGAATAAACATCTTTAATTTTCTTTTTTTTTCTTATTGGCTTTTTTCTCTTAATTTGTTTGCTCATCCCCTTTCCAATTTCTTTTCATTTGTACAATAGCTACATAAGTTTGGTTTTATTTTGATAACTAGCAAATCTTTTTCTTTTTTTTTTTAAACCATTTTTATTCAGTTTTATCATGTACATTGTTGTATATCATGAAATGCGATTTTTCATATACATGTAAAAAAGCAAGCAAAATATTCACACAAAGCATAATGAAATATAATAAAGTATAAGAGAAATTAGGAAAATCTGAAGAAGAGAGAAAAAAAAGAGAAAAAACCATACACACACAAATATGTTAAAGTTATAGCGAGAAGAAAGATGAGATAGGCCTAGCTAGATGGAGAAACAAACAGATAGATAGAAGACACAAACGAACATATCTACAGAGGCCGCAATATAGATGGTATGCTTTACATGGGTAATAACTAGCAAATCTGGACAGGTCTGTTAACTTGATAAGTGATATTATGGGATTGTCCTGGATACTGCTCAAAATTGCCATTTCTTTTTAAAGCTTTCATAAAAAAGGATACCAAAATAGATTGTGTGTGTGTGTGTGTGTGTGTGTGTGTGTGTGTGTGTGTGTGTGTGTGTGTGTGTGTGTGTGTGTGTGTGTGTGTGTGTGTGTGTGCGCGCGCACGTGACTGAGTGTGTGCTAGTGAAGAGGGGAGTGGGGGAAGACAAAAGGAGGGAGATAGGGTGGGGAAATTAGTGTGAAGAGAGGAGGGGGAAGAAACAGTGTGTGAGGGAGAGGGGGGATGGTAGTGGGTAGGGCAAGACTAGTGAAAAGGGAAAGAGACAAGGAGGTAAGAGGCAGCAGAGTATTGAAGAGGGAGGGGGGTGGAGGGGGAGATTAACAGTGTGTGTGTGTGTGTGACTAAGTAAGTGAATGAGTGAGTTAGTAAGAGAGAGAGACAGAGACAGAGAGAGACAGAGAGATCAATACACCTCTTGTGAAGATTGAGCAAGATCCCATGCTTTTCTCATTTTAATATCAAGTTGAAGTCCCTGTACAAAAGCAGATTAAAAATTCATCTGATTTCGGAGTGGACTCACCATGACAGTTTGCATGGCCTGAAAACAGTGCTGTGTATGTGTGTGCTTTGCTGCTGTCCATTAGGCCTACAGCAGCAGAGCGGAGGTTGTGTTCGACGCGATGTAAGCCTAACTTCAGAACGAGTCACTGCCATTTTAACAATCAACTGATTTCCCGAAGATGCAAAAGGTTTACTGTTCCATGATTTGCCAAAAAATCAGTGCTTCTATAACTGAAGTGTCGTGGTTTGTAATTTTCCGACTGTGTTCCAATTTCCAACACCACTTGTGAATGAAAGCTCAACTTTCACTAGCAAGTAGCCCAATGCGAGAGACATAGCGCAAGTTTCACGCCTTACTCAGCAAAACCATCAGCCAATTTTGCTGATTGCGCATCTATATCCACAACTGTACCTCTTCTAGCCCCATCCTGGCCTGTTAGTATCATTTTGCGTTTACTCCATGTCTTTCTTTGCTTGTAAGTGTGTCAGTTTGGTCCATTTTTCCATGAGTCTACACCATTTTCCGCCATGTTGTCTTGTAAGTGATGTTGTGCATATGCGCTATCAGGGGAGACAAGTAACTGAACGATAGGGCCTAGCAGACGACGTAACGCGAGATGAACGGCATCGCTGAACGATGGAAGATGACGTTTTCAATTTTCAGATTTTTTGTTGACAAAAATTGGATTTTGATTAATAAAATCGTATTTCCACATTTTCCTACTTTTTCTGGAACAAATACAGAAAAATATGGAAGAAGCACAGGTCTGCATCAGAATCGATGTCTTTTGAGGTGGTGTTTTAAAATGCGATTTTGATAAGGAAAGAAACAAAATATCATTATTTTGTTGATGTTTTCCGGTGCGGAAATGTCTATATTATCAGTTTTATCCAAATTCTTGAAATCAGTGCCCGACACCCATCCTGCATATTTTGGGCTGGAGATGACATCCAACTCATTTCAAAATGGAGCATGACATTTATGCGCATGCATGTGTGGATACATGTCACTGATACACAAGTGCTCTTTGTGTCTAAGTATAGGAAAATGTCTACCTGAAACTGTGATACTGATTAGTGCTGTTTTGTGTGGTTATGTCTACTTGTGCTGTTTTGTGTGGTTATGTCGTCTTGTGCTGTTTTGTGTGGTTATGTCTACTTGGGCTGTTTTGTGTGGTTATGTCGTCTTGTGCTGTTTTGTGTTGTTATGTCTACTTGGGCTGTTTTGTGTGATTATGTCTACTTGGGCTGTCTTATGTGATTATGTCTACTTGGGCTGTCTTATGTGATTATGTCTACTGGTGCTGTTTTATTGTGATCATGTCTACTGGTGCTGTTTTATGTGATCATGTCTACTGGTGCTGTTTTATGTGATTATGTCTACTTGGGCTGTCTTATGTGATTATGTCTACTTGGGCTGTTTTATGTAATTATGTCTACTGGGGCTGTCTTATGTGATTATGTCTACTTGGGCTGTTTTATGTAATTATGTCTACTGGGGCTGTTTTATGTGATTATGTCTACTTGGGCTGTTTTATATGATCATATTTACTTATGCTGTTTCATGTTTTGTTTTGTTTTGTTTAATGTCCTTCACTAGTTGGTGATATAGCTGTTTTATGTGATTATGTCTACTTTACTTGTTGGTCGTTTTTAGCTATGCTCTTAACCCGCTTAAATTTCTCATGTTTCTGAAACATTAAAGTGTTTGTATTGTATTGTATTGTATTGTATTGTATTGTATTGTATTGTACTGTATTGTATTGTAAGCGGCATGAGTACAAGCAGGAAAGCTACATCACAGAAGGCAAAAAAAAAGCACGCACACACACACACACACACACACACATGTACAGCACCTACCAGTGAGGTTGAAGGCAGTCCCCTGCATACCTGATTTCCTGCCCATCCCCATGTTGGAACCCTGTAACCACAAATGACAAATGTCAATACAACTCTGTAACCACAAATGACAAATGTCAATACAACCCTGTAACCACAAATGACAATTACAACCCTGTAACCACAAATGACAAACATAACCCAGTAACCACAAACGACAAATACAACCCTGTAACCACAAATGACAATACAACCCTGTAACCACAAATGACAATACAACCCTGTAACCACAAATGACAAACATAACCCAGTAACCACAAACGACAAATACAACCCTGTAACCACAAACGACAAATACAACCCTGTAACCACAAATGACAATACAACCCTGTAACCACAAATGACAATACAACCCTGTAACCACAAATGTCAATACAACCCTGTAACCACAAATGACAATACAACCCTGTAACCACAAACGACAAATGTCAATACAACCCTGTAACCACAAATGACAATACAACCCTGTAACCACAAACGACAAATGTCAATACAACCCTGTAACCACAAACGACAAATACAACCCTGTAAC
>CM060332.1:12233410-12238410 GCA_030674155.1 Stramonita haemastoma
GAGGCCCCGTATGTGAATGCACGCAGAACATCTTGCAACACACTTAATCCTGCTCCGCTTTTCGTAAGAGTAGGCCATTGTGTGCCGTCTGGAACAGATGACATTTACCAAAAAATGCATACACACGGGGACTGGATGTAAAAAAAAAAGCAAAAGAGTGCTTATTCCATTATCCTCCATATAAAAAAGTACAGAGTAAAGTACATCTCTCTCTCTCTCTCTTTCTCTCTTTCTTCCTCTTTCCTCTTCTCTCTCTCTCTCTCTCTCTCCTCTCTTCTCTCCTTCTCTCTCTCTCTCTCTCTCTCTCTCTCTCTCTCTTCTCTCTCTCTCTCTCTCTCTCTCTCTCTCTCCTCGTCTCTCTCTCTCTCTCTCTCCTCCTCTCTCTCTCTCCTCTCTCTTCTCCTCTCTTCTCTCTCTCTCTCTCTCTCTGTCTCTCTCTGTCTCTCTCTGTCTCTCTCTGTCTCTCTCTCTCTCTCTGTCTCTCTCTCTTCTGTCTCTCTCTCTCTCTCTCTCTCTCTCCCCTCTCTCTCTCTCTCTCTCCTCTCTCTCCCGTCTTCCTCCCATCTCTCTCTCTCTCTCTCTCTCTCTCTCTCTCTCTCTCCCCGTGTGTTAAACTGAAATGCTTTGTGATGTTTCATTATGGTTACATTTGATGTTTTCGAAATGCTTGGATTTTGTTCATAATGAACCGTTTGAAACATCTCAGACAAAAAAAAAAAATAATAATAAATAAATAAAAAACAATAATAACCAAGGTATAGGTTGTGTACAGCGTAGCATTAGGCATTGAAACAGCTTGAAGAGTACGTCAATTATTTTGAGACAGCGATCATTGCAAAGCAGAGCGCTGTCTGTTAGAATGATACATATAAATCATCCTAAATCATGAAGACTTTTTGCCATCTTGTATCGTAAGTTTCAATGTTATTTCTGAAGGGCATTACATGTAACGAGATGGAATGTAGTTGTGTCGCAAATCAGTCAGAGATTTACAGTAAAAAAAAAAATAAAAAAAAGGGGGGAGGGGGGGCGCTTCGTCTTCCAGGCAAGAGTTACAGAGCGGACATTTAAGGTCACTGGTATTAAAAGTTGCATGTCACATTTCTGCGTGTGCTCATATCAGATGCACCGATTCTAAATCAGATGAGCATATCTGTGATATGTTTGTCAGTGGTAACGGTGAAGTACGATTTCAGTGATGTAGAAGATGTAAAATACCAATAAACTGCAATCCTATGGCGTTCTTGAACATGCACATGCCAATTTTGACTGTGACAATCAATCAATCTTTGCTTGAATGTAGATAAGAATCTCCTTACATTTTGCACACTTTGGTTTTCTCCAACAAACTCAAATCTAAATTTATACAACGCGTCCAGCAGGTGTGATGCCCAGCACATTCTCCCTTGATCACATAATGATAGAAGCATAATATAGGACTGACGAGGGAGCCTGGACTGATTCATTCTTGTAAGACGTAGCCAATACTTTATACATGACAGAAAAGAAAATATATAGAAGGGGTGTCTCCCTGTTTCACCGTAAACCATATCGTTTGGTGTTCTTGGGCTGACTTTGACAGGGTTTTTTTTTAACACAAACGTGTGTACTTTGATGTAGAAAAGTAAACCATGCCCCATGTTTCAGATCTATACAAAACAATAAGTCTTATCTATGAATGAAATAATCTTAGACAATATCAACTGAAATATCACCCAATTTCCAGAGGGTTTTTAATACGTCAGGAACCCCTTTCTTTGCTTTAACTGCCATCTCACCACTAGCTTTTGAAAAAGATAGTCTGCTGCAAAAAAAATAAAAAACAGACCCAAATATTTATTTTTAAAAAATTACAATTTGAATTTTACAATCAATGTATGTCGATAATTCATGCTGAGAAATATAACCACCATTTAAAAAAATAATAACTGTTAGATTTTTCTAGATTGACCTGTCAATCTGATTCAAGAGCCTTAGTAGCAAGAGTATTAAGCTCAGTTTTTAAGCCAATGACAGTGTCTGACAGAAGTACAATGTCGTCGGCAAAAAGCATAATAAAAAAATTCAGTCATGCCTGGATTCACTTACATGCCACGGCGCCCATTTTCTTAATGCATCTAGAAAGTTCATTCATAAATACAGAAAACAGTAGAGGACTTGTTATTTCACCCTGCTTTACACCCTTCTGACAGAAAAAAAAGCATTAAGAAACCCTACCTCCACATTTAATCCCAGCTTTCACGGTTTCATAGACACACATAATGGTCACTAGTATTTTACCTCTTTTTTCGAACTTTTTTAATATTCATTTTTCAATTACAAACAACAGAGGCAAACGTTTCTAATCAAAACAAAATAAACCCCAAAAAAGTAAAAATGCAAGTTTGTTTCACAAACAAGTGACATTAACTGCTTGTCAAAATGCTTAACCAAAAAGCACACACACACTTTCACACCCCTATCAGCATGCACGCACGCGCGCACGCGCGCGCACACACACACACACACACACACACCGCACACGCACACACACACACACACACATACACACATACACGCATGCACGTATGCTTGCACACACTCACTAAACTAAATGTAACATGTCACAACAACAAGAAAACAAAACAAAAAAACAAAGAAACAAAAACAAAAACAAAAAAAGAAATTTTGTACCTCTGTCAATTCTGAGTATCTTACCTCTTATTCCAGATTTATGTAGTATGGGCCAGAGTTTACGATGGGAAATAAATCGAGTGCCTTACGAAGTCGATAAAATGTAAAAAGGTAAAGGCGTCCCATAATCTATGTGGTCGTAGGGGAGCGAGGCATCGGAGACCTCAGCTTCTCTAGGGGCCAGCATATTCAGGCGGTGCCCATCTCCTCTTCTTCGCTGCTTTACCTTCCTCGGCCCTAAAGAGGGCAGGTACCCATTTACAGCTGGGTGAACTGGGGACTGTAGTGAAGCCAAGCGCGCAAACGGTCATGTAATCCAACTGGTAACCACGCTCGATGCTGCATAACCTTAGCTTGGGGAAAGCGAGTGCTCTGACCACTGAGCTACCCCCTTTCGTAAGTGGATAAAGCTACAGATAACTTTTTTTCTGTAATAAATGTTTCTGAATCATTGAGAACAAAGTGAAAATGTGGTCAATAGTGCTATGGTCTTTTCTAAATCCAGCTTGAAATTCCCCTAATAAAGTTTATTTTCTACCATGCAGATAGTTGCAAATACAACACTAAAAAGATGGAATAAAAAAGGAACTTTTTTAAAATTTAGAATACTTGAAGATGTCGGCTATAATATATATATATATAATATATATATATATAATATATATATATATATATATATATATATATATAATATATATATATATATATATATAATATAATATCTTTATACAGAGAGAGAGAGAATCACAGAGACAGAGATAGAGTAAGAGACAGAGAGAGAGAGACAGAAAAGAGACAAACACACAGACAGACAGACGTCAGACAGAGACAGAGACTTTCCTTCCCCACGTGTGTCATAAATTCCTGTGAAAAATGAGGAAGCCCAAAAACTGACGTTTGTGGGGAAAGTGGGTCACAGCTTGGCACACAAGGAAGACAGAGAGACAGACATTCAGCTCCACAGAACAAGAAATAATTCACCCCCAACACATTATTAATGATTTACCCTGAAAAGGCAGAGGACACAGAAAATGAAACGCTCTTTCAAGTTGAGAATTAGTCTGGGAATAGCAGCTGATTGTAAAAGGTAAAGGTGTTCCACATAAGCAACGAAGAGGTGTGTAACAGAATCCAGCAAACCATTGGTCCCTACGAAAATCTTCTATCAATCGTAAAGAAGCGTAGACTTAAATGGTACGGGCATGTCACAAGATCGAAAGGACTTGTAAAAACAATACTGCAAGGCACTGTCCAGGGCGGAAGAAAAAGAGGCAGACCAAGGAAGAGATGGGAGGACAACATCAGCGAATGGACAGGCCTAGAACTCAGCCAAATTTTGAGAGAGGCAGAACAGAGAGAGGAATGGAGGGAACTTGTTGTCAAGTCTTCAGGGGTGCCCCCACGGTCGCCAGACTAAGGGATAGATAGATAGATAGATAGATAGATAGATAGATAGATAGATAGATAGATAGATAGATAGATAGATAGATAGATAGATAGATAGATAGATAGATAGATGTTCCATAACTTATGTGGTCGTAGGGGAGCGAGGTGTAAGAGACCTCAGCTTCTCTAGGGGCCAGCATCTTGAGGGCGGCGCCCATCTCCTCTCCCTCGCTGCTTTACCTTCCCTGACCCTAAAGAGGGCAGGTACCCATTTACAGCTGGGTGAACTGGGGGGACTGTATTGAAGCCAAGGCACGCAAACGGTCACCCATCCAACTGGTAACTACGCTCGGTGCTGCTTAAACTTGGCAGGGGAAAGAGAGTGCTCTGACCACTGAGCTATCCCGTCCCCTTGGCGGTAGGGGTGGGTATATTGTATTGTATTGTATTGTATTGTATTGTATTGTATTGTATTGTATTGTATTGTATTGTATTTCATACAACTTTAAGGCACAGCAGATTTCTCCACATAAAATTCGGGCTGCTCTCACTGTGGTAAATGCGTCGCCACAAGAACAGTGCCACCCATATTTTTTTCTTTTCCTGTCTGCAACTGTATTAATTATTTCCCTGTCAGAGTGGCTTTTTCTACAGAATGTTGCCAGGTGCAACTCCCTTGTTTCCGTGGGGTTTTGTACGTGCGATAAATAATTATTCGTAACACGCGGGACATTGGTTCATCGTCTCATCAGAAAGACTTGTACCCAGACCACCACTCACGGTCTTGTGAATAGGAGAACAGTTTCTAACCCAAACAGGGATCAAACCACCATACACTTCGAACTAGCACTTTTTGCTTTCTACTAGGCAGTTCCGCCACCTCTAGACCAAACAAAAACGTTCTCCTTGGACAGGGTTCGAACCTGGGTTGGAAGATCGCG
>CM060332.1:12243410-12293410 GCA_030674155.1 Stramonita haemastoma
CCTGCTTACCCAGAAAGGGATGGACTCTGTCGGTATTACTTCCCCACGACACACTGCTTGAAGACTCCAAGGCAGGGACCCAAAGACCCTTCAAGAACTTAAAAGCAAAGTCAAGAAAGTCAAATTCAAGATCCATCACCGATTTTTGTATCCAATATTTTTGGTTTTGATTTTACAAAATCGTCTTCATCTATATTTGTGCATTCTTTCTAGACAGTTTAGATTAGCTATTAAACATGTAAACATTTTAGGATTTGTACATTTTTTTGACAATTATTACAATCAAACATATATCTATAATAAAGCAAAGCTCGCAGGGAAACGCATTTTCGCTCATATGACAGGCAACAGTGGTTGCTTTCTGAGCTTTTGACAAAGAGAATGAAGACGAAACAAAATGGTGGCTGCTACATTTATTCAGAATCGGAACCCCAAAAATTCTCCCATCAGCTAGACCTGGAGTGCTTGTCTGGTGCTAGTCTTTTGGGTGAGACCACAATCCAAGGTCTCGTTAATGCCGCATACATATAGCACACGTAAGAGAACCCAAAGCAATAAAAGAGTCAACCTCGGCAAAATCCTGAATAAAATCTCACTGTGACAGGCGAACAAAACAAAACATTCTTTTTTTCATACTAACAGGTGTGGCCACTCTTTGTCAAATGAAACACTAGGAACCACCTGACCCCCATGAGAATTCAAATCTTTTAAACCACACACACACTTGCAGCCAGACTGAATAACTCGCCACTTGGTATAATTATTCTTCAAAATAAAACATGAATAGGAATTACAAATTCAAATTAACACCACACCTGACCACATTCAGGGGATGATAAATATGCTGCTACTTCAAGTATGGAATCTAAAACATGCACTTACAGTTTTAAAAAAGAAAAACCGAGTTTCTAGCAATTTTGGGAGGGGGGAGGGAGGGGGGAATAAGGGAGCCAAGAGGAATGGGAGGGGCAGATATCTGTCAACATTCCCTCCAATCACTTAAAAGGATCCATGCATGTTTCAGACAACATCCTGCTGTCTATCAAGATCCCTGATTAGCATAATGTAGTCACTTCCTGCTGAGGGTGTAACGTGGGGGCTACACTCCACCTTTAGCTTTTGGGGGTCATTTGATATCTTCTATAGACTGCTTATTGAGGGAAAAGTAGTGGAGGAGGAAAAACAAGTGCAGGTAACCACTTACAACTTCTCAATCATTTTGAAATTGATTGATCAAAGATTCAAAGAAAAAAATAAAATAAAAAATGAATTCTAGGAAATAATGTCTGTAAATGACAGCATTGTAGGCATTTTTTTTTTTATAGTAAGAACCTTGCCTGTGGCCTGACCTGACTCGAGCTTCGGCTCCTGAATGTGCCTTCATCAGAATTCCCAGTGATGATTGAAGTTTCACCTGCTGTGTTACCTTACAGCAAGACACTTCTCAGAATTTGTGAACTGCTTGTCTGAAAAAAAGTCTTGCTGATTTTCAAAGATTTTTCAAAGTATGAAAAAATGCATTGTGTGCTTACATTTTTGGATTAAGGACACAGAGCAATAGAGGGTAGTAGTCACAAGAAAACTGGAAATGATCATCAAATGAAGATTGCTTGTGTTCCTACAGTATTGACCCCCGCATGCATATTGCAGACGGGATAGCTTCATGGTCAGAACATTGTGCTCACAATTTGACGACCTGGGTTTGATTCCTATTTGAGGGGATTTTTCCCCTGGAGTTAACAACAGTGCTGACTCCACTTTCCCCAAAAGTCCTTGGGATGAGACTATAAACCGAGGCCTGTGTGCAAACACATACAGAACATCTTGGCCATTGTGTGATGGTGGGAGCAGATGACAAGGTTTACAAAACTGCATACACACGGGGACTGGATGTAAAAAAAAAGCACATGAGTGCTTATTCCATTATCCTCGAAATCAAAGAGTGAATAAAAGAATGAAAGAGTGAATAAATATGAAGCTAGCAGACGACAAAAGACTGAGGGGGTGCAGTGTTTGCTGAAGGAAGAAATAAAAACGCCATACCTACCACACTGGTGCACAATAATAATTATGATGATTTAGTCAGAGGCCAGTAGTCTCTCAGGAAAAGTGTTGGGTTGTTGTTTTTTTAATTTCTGTAGATGCCTTAGTAAAGTGTGGTATGAACTTAAGAATATTATAGAAAAACAGAAAGAAAAGTGGCAAAAAATACAACTGGTGTGTGGCCCAAAAGGCTGTGACTGAGATTGTCAGGATATATACCTGCTGTTAACAGACAGAGGGGTTAATAGGGAAGGGTCATGGACAGGTAATGTACTCATTTACAAAGGGGAGGGGGGGGGTGCCATGTCACCAGCCCTTCCTGTTTGAATGTGGGGGATGTGTCATTATTACTGTTCTTCGTTATTCCTGATTATTCCAGCAGGTCTTTCCTGATTGGTGTCTGGTTTGTGCTGTACAAGGGACAGGAAGGATCCAGGTTTGCTTTTGAACAGACCACAGGTGTGGTGCTGTGGTATGAGTGTGTGTGTGTGTGTGTGTGTGTGTGTGTGTGTGTGTGTGTGTGTGTGTGTGTGTGTGTGTGTGTGTGTGTGTGTGTGTGTTGCGCGCGTGCGTGCGTGCGTGCGTGCGTGCGTGCGTGGCATGTGTGTGAATGCATGTCCCCACAAGGAAACAAAGTATTATACAGGATTATATATAAATATATATAAATTATATATATATTTATATATGGTTGCCCATAGAGTTGATTATGTTATTGTATATTTTGATTATTGTTATAAGCACTGGTACGTTTTATTGTGTACTCTGTACCACCTTTCGTTAGGACAAAGTTGTTACATTCAAGCCAGGCTGCCCTCTTCAAGGCTGTGGTGTCGCCACAAGTCTGTTGCCATCCATATCAAAGATGCTAGCAAAGTGTGTAGGCATACAGTACCACACTGCCCTGGGCTCTGTTACTCTGCAAAAGTTGGGGGTAGGACAAGACTCAAATCTCCCCTTTTTGTCACATCTTTTTTTTTTAAAAAAACCTTGTTCTTGGAGGGGGGGAGGGGTAAGTATGGGCGCACTTATTTGGGCATGCTCCTCTTTGTGTGTGTGTGTGCGTGTGTGTTGTGTGTGTGTGTGTGTGTGTGTGTGTGTGTGTGTGTGTGTGTGTGTGTTTGTGTGTGTGTGTGTGTGTGTGTGTGTGTGTGTGTGTGTGTGTGTGTGTGTGTGTGTGTGTGTGTGTGTGTGTTCTTGTGCGCGTGCATGTGGCAGCGTCCCTGGCTTTGCAGTGGTGCATCATATTATTGTATGTTATGATTATAATTATAAACACTGTTACGTTTTATTGCGTACACTGTACCCATTTTTTCGTTCTGACAAACTTGCTCTATCCAAGCCTGGCTGCCAACTTTGGAGCTGTGGTGTTATAAAGTACCCAACTGCTGCCCTTGCATATTAAAAAAGTTAAAGTCTGTCCCGAGCCTAAGGCTCATCAGGCCGGTGCTTATCCCGGTTTCTGTGGCGTTAAGCGACTGAGAGTCATAGACCCCCCTGGATAGGACGCCAGTCTATCGCAGGGTTAACCCCCAACACAAGGTTGGTACCCCTTTTACACCTGGGTGGGGTGAGAAAATAGCCGTAAAGTGCCTTTTCCAAGGGCACAACGCCATAGCCGAAAGCTGGGATCGAACCCGCAACCTTTAGATTACGAGTCCAACGCCCAAACCACTAGGCTACAGCGGCCGCTCTTGCATATATTACTGTGCAACCACTGGGGTAGGACAGGACGCAAACCAGCCTTTTTGTCACATCTTTTTTAAAAAAATATGCCTTATTCTTGGGGAATGAGGTGAGTATGCAGATGCCTGGAGTAGGCACGCTCATATTTTGTGTGTGCATTTTTTGGTCTGTGTGCATGTGGCAGCTGCACTGCACCTTGCTGTGGTGTATTATAGTATTGTATAATTATTAGGATCATTATTATGGGTATTGCTACGTTTTATTGCGTACACTGTACCAGCTTTCGCTCTGACAATGTTGCAACTTTCAAGCCAGGCTGCCCTCTTTGGGGCTGTGAGGTTCCACAAGCCCAGCACTACGCATATTAAATATGCTAGCAAAGTGTGTATGCATACAGTACCGCACTCTCTTGGTGCCGTGGGATCTGTTACTGTGTAAAAGTCGGGGTAGGCGGTGACCCAAACAGGCCCTTTTTGTCACATCTTTTCGAAAAAAAGCCCCTTATTCTTGGGGGGAGAGGGTGTGTATGCGCGCGCTTGCGTGCGCTCTTGTTTGTGTGTGCGTTATCTTGTGTGTGTGCAAGTGCCGGCGTCTCTGTCCTTTGCTGTTGTGCATCACATTATTGTATATTATGATTATTAGCATTATTATGGGCACTGCTACGTTTTATTGCCCACACTGTACCCCTTTCGTTCTGACAAACTTGCTATATTCAAGCCAGGCTGCCCCCATCGGGGCTATGGTGTCGCCACAAGTCTGGCGCCACGAATATCAATGATGCTAGCAAAGTGTGTATGCATACAGTAACCACTCTCTTGATGCCGTGGGCTATGCTACTGTGTAAAAGTGGGTAGTTGGACTGAACTCAAACGGGCCCTTTTGGTCACATCTTTTCGAAAACCGCGCCTTATTCTTGGGGATATTTTGATTTGTTTGGTTGTTATAGAATGGATATAAATTTTTAGGGCGTTTTGTTTCTGTTTTGTTGTTGTTGTTTGTTTGTTTGTTTGTTTGATTTTTTGTTTATTGATTTAAAAAATAATAAATTATATACGCAAAAGAATGGAGAGTATTGTATTGCTGTATAATTTGTTTATTAAACATTTTATGATGTTTTAACTTTGTTTAACTCTCAGTGTGTGTGTGCGTGCGTGCGTGTGTGTGTGTGTGTGTGTGTGTGTGTGTGTGTGTGTGTGTGTGTGTGTGTGTGTGTGTGTGTGTGTGTGTGTGTGTGTGTGTGCAGATGTATGTGCACACACACACACACACACACACACACACACACACACACACACACACACACACACACACACACACACACACACACAAAACAAAAAAGAAACACATACACATACACCCAGACACATGTACCCAAGCACAAGATTCACGATTTAATTCTCGTCACCACTTTTGGGGTATGGAGGATTACAAGAACATTGAACAGAAGACCAAACCTATGAGCCAGTCACTCAAAATATCACCTATATGCTACCAACAAAAAGTGACGAACAGGTGTAATTAACATTATAAAAATAAAATGACAGAATAAACAAACCAGAAAGTTATTAAAACTGCATACACACGGGAGACTGGGTGTAAATAAGTGCAGGAGTGCTTATTTCGTCATCCTCGAGGTAAAAGAATAAATATTGATAAAAATTAATAGATTTTAACAAAATAAATGAGGAACGTTCAATCAAAGGGAAACTACCAATGTAGTTACTGACCGTTTCATTGTATACGAGTTATTTCCCTGTAACCGTAAACTGGTTGGGATTTTTCTCTTTTTTGGGGGGGAGGGGGGAGGGGGAGGTCTTTTTGATTTAGGTTTGTTTCGTTTTCGTTTGGTCGGGGTTTTTTGGGGTGGGGGGGGGGGGGGGGGGGGGTTTGTTTGAATTGTTTTTTTTTGTAAGGACGATACTTTTGGCTATTACATGATCTTCTCATAAAGGATGCTTGCACAAAACAAAGTTAATTTTTCAGTCCACTTCTGACTTTAAGACTGATTCCATTAGATGCTGTTCAAAAAATTACACTGTATAAATCAGTCTTTTTTCTTGTAGAATAATAGATAGATGATGATCTACACCTTTGTAAAGGTAAGTATGTCAATGTGTCAAATCTTCTAGCGATGATTTGATTTCAAATGAAAATACTTAATATGCAAATATACATACAACTATGGAGGGTAGATATCTACAGTAAAATTATAGGTTGCAACATGTGTCTGGATTTCTCAATGTTATTATGTTGGCTGAATTTTTAAGCAATGGCCAAAACAGCACATGAGAAATGGGCTTTAGTGTGTGTGTGTGTGTGTGTGTGTGTGTGTGTGTGTGTGTGTGTGTGTGTGTGTGTGTGTGTGTGTGTGTGTGTGTGTGTGTGTGTGTGTTTCAGCACATGGTATGTACGTGTGTGCTATATACCAGCACATTGTGTATATAATGTGTGCTTGATTTCAGCACATGGTGTTCATATGTGTAGTTGGTGTATGTGTGCTTGATTTCAGCACATGGTGTTCATATGTGTAGTTGGTGTATGTGTGCTTGATTTCAGCACATGGTGTTCATATGTGTAGTTGGTGTATGTGTGCTTGATTTCAGCACATGGTGTTCATATGTGTAGTTGGTGTATGTGTGTTTTATTTCAGCACATGGTGTTCATGTGTGTAGTTGGTGTATGTGTACTTTATTTCAGGGCGTGGTGTTTAAATGTGTAGTTGGTGTATGTGTGCTTTATTTCAGGGCGTGGTGTTCATGTGTGTAGTTGGTGTATGTGTGCTTTATTTCAGGGCGTGGTGTTTAAATGTATAGTTGGTGTATGTGCACTTTATTTCAACACTGGTGTTTACACGTGTGCTTGATGTATATGTGCTTTGTTTCAACACCTGGTGTGTATGCCTGTAGTGGTTTTTGTATATACATTTCTGCACATGCTGTGTATGCATGCAGTTTATTTCAGCACATGATGTACATGTGTGTGCATTATTTCAGTACATGTGTGTGCGTGTGCAAATGTGTATGTGCAAACACACAACACACACACACACACACACACCCCACACACACACACACACACACACACACACACACACACACACACACCAAATGCACACATACACCCAAACGCATGTACAATATTCACGATTTAATTCTAGTCACCACTTCTGGGGTATGGAGGATTACAAGAACATTGAACAGAAGACCAAACCTATCAGCCAGTCACTCAAAATATCATCTATATGCTACCAACAAAAAGTGAGAACCCGTGAAATAAAATGACAGAATAAACAAACCAGAAAGTTATTAAAACTACATACACACGGGAGACTGGATGTAAATAAGTGCAGGAGTGCTTATTTCGTCATCATCGAGGTAAAAGAATAAATATTGATAAAAATTAATAGATTTTAACAAAATAAATGAGGAACTCTAATAAAAGGGAAACTACCAGTGTAGTTACTGACCGTTTCATTGTATACGAGTTATTTCCCTGTAACCGTAAACTGGTCGGGTTTTTCTTTTCTTTCTTTTTTTTTTCGGGGAGAAGGAAGTGGGGGTACGTCTTTTTGATGTAGGTTTGTTTGGTTTTTGTTTGGTCGGGGTTTTTTTTTTTTGGGGGGGTTGTGTGTGTGTTGTTGTTGTTGTTTTTTTTTTGGGGGGGGGGTTGTTTGAATTGTTTTTATTTGTAAGGACGATACTTTTGGCTATTACATGATCTTCTCATAAAGGATGCTTGCACAAAAACAAAGTTAATTTTTCAGTCGACTTCTGACTTTAAGACTGATTCCATTAGATACTGTACAAAAAATTACACTGTATAAAATCAGTCTTTTTTCTTGTAGAATAATAGATAGATGATGATCTACACCTTGTAAAGGTAAGTATGTCAATGTGTCAAAGCTTTTAGCGATGATTTGATTTCAAATGAAAATATTTAATATGCAAATATACATACAACTATGGAGGGTAAATACCTACAGTAAAACTATAGGTTGCAACATGTGTCTGGATTTCTCAATGTTATTATGTTGGCTGAGTTTTTTAGCAATGGCCAGCACTGCTCGTCTGAGATGGGCTTGTGTGTGTGTTTGTGTGTGTGTTTGTGTGTGTGTGTGTGTGTGGTGTGTGTGTGTGTGTGTGTGTGTGTGTGTGTGTGTGTGTGTGTGTGTGCACGCACGCGCGTGTGCGTGCGTGCGTGCGTGCGAGTGTGTTATTTTATTCTTTTATATCGAGGATAATGGGATAAGCACTTGTGATTTTTTACATCCAGTCCCCGTGTGTATGCAGTTTTGTAAATGTCATGTGTTCCCACCGGCACATGATGGCCTACACTTACGACAAGCAGAACAGGATTTAACATGTGCGCAAGATGTTTTTATCCAAGGATTTTTTCAGACAGAGGGCAAGAATGGTTTTAATTAAGACTGTTACATTCAAATATTATATGACTTATTTTCTCACCACACATACATTTTATGTTTTTGCTATGTATGTGCGTGCGTTTCAGCTCATGGTGTGTATAATTGTGTTATTGTTATCTCAGCAAATGGTATGCACGCGTGTGCTGTATTTCAGCACATGATATGTACGTGTGTGCTGTATACCAGCACATCGTGTGTATATAATGTGCTTTATTTCAGCACGTTTAAATGTGTAGTTGGTGTATGTGTGCTCTATTTCAGCACATGGTATGCACGCGTGTGCTATATATCAGCACATCGTGTGTATATATGCGATTTATTTCAGCACATGGTGTTTACGTGTGTAATTTTTGTATGTGTGCTTTATTTCAGCACATGCGTTTATGTGTGTAGTGTATGTGTGCCTTGTTTCAACATGTGTTTGTATGTAGTTGGTGTATGTGTGCTTTATTTCAGCACGTTTATGTGTAGTTGGTGTATGTGTGCTTTATTTCAGCACGTTTATGTGTAGTTGGTATATGTGTGCTTTATTTCAGCACGTTTATGTGTAGTTGGTATATGTGTGCTTTATTTCAGCACGTTTATGTGTAGTTGGTGTACGTGTGTTTTTATTTCAGTACGTTTATGTGTAGTTGGTGTATGTGTGTTTCTGTGTGTAGTTGGTGTATGCGTGCTTTATTTCAGCGCATGGTGTTCATGTGTGTAGTGGTATTTATATACAATTCTGCATACGTGTATGCATGCCGTTTATTTCAGTACATGGTGTACTTGTGTGTGCATCATTTCAGTACATGGTGTACTTGTGTGTGCATCATTTCAGTACATGGTGTACTTGTGTGTGCATCATTTCAGTACATGGTGTACTTGTGTGTGCATCATTTCAGTACATGGTGTACTTGTGTGTGCATCATTTCAGTACATGGTGTACTTGTGTGTGCAATATCTCAGTAGATAGTGTACTTGTGTGTGCATTATTAAATACATTTATGGGCTGTTTGTGGTGGTGGGACTGTGACATAGGGTAGGCGGTGGTGTTAAGCAGGTTAAGTTCAACACTAGGTATGCGTGTGCTTTCTTCCAGCCCAGTGTGCTTTATATCAACGCAAGATAGCCTATGTGTGCTTTATTTCAGCACATGTTGTGTATGTTCGTACTTCCAACAGGTATGCGATTGATCTTAGTACATGGTGCGTGCCCGCTTTATTTTAGCACATGTAAGTGTGCTTTATTAAAACACAAGGTATGCGTGTGGTTATTTGAGCAATATGATGCAGCACTTTGTGGTGTGATGGTAATGTGAATTGTGGTGCGACGATTATAAACGGTATATTAGTATCGTGGTGTAACAATGTATGCCAAAACATCATGGTGTGACTGAAATTTGTAGCAACATTGTGGTGGACTACAATATAGGGCAAAATATCATGGTGTGACTGCAGTATATAGCAGCATTGTGGTGCAACCATTTTATATTGTAACATTGTGGTGTGACAATATACAGCAAAATTGGGGTGCGACGATAATATACGGCAGAACATTCAGGTGTGACGATAATATACGGCACAACATTGAGGTGTGACAATATACGGCAACCTTGTGGTGTGACAATATACGGCAACATTGTGGTGCAACAATATACATTGTGGTGCGACAATATACGGCAACATTGTGGTGTGACACTATACGGCAACCTTTGTGGTGTGACACTATACGGCAACATTGTGGTGTGACACTATACGGCAACCTTGTGGTGTGACAATATACGGCAACATTGTGGTGTGCTGGCAATATACGGCAACATTGCGGTGTGCCAATATACGGCAACATTGCGGTGTGCCGACAATATACGGCAACGGTGCGGTGTGACGGGGATACGGAAGGTTGTTGCGCATGACGGCGATGTACAACAGATTTTTGTTCGCGAGACTGATACACCGTAGTTTGAATTGCCGCAGGTATCATAGTAGGCCTATGTTGTGAAGTGAGGGTAGGCCTAAGGTATCGCAGTACATGTATATTGTGTAGTGACGATAAGGTATCACAGTATGTAGTGTAGTGACGGCAAGGTATGTAATACGTTGTGTAGTGACGGTAAGGTATCGTAGTATGTAGTGTAGTGACGGTAAGGGATCGTAGTATGTAGTGTAGTGACGGTAAGGGATCGCAGTATGTTGTGTAGTGACGGTAAGGTATCGCAGTATGTTGTGTAGTGACGGTAAGGTATCGCAGTATGTTGTGTAGTGACGGTAAGGTATCGCAGTATGTTGTGTAGTGACGGTAAGGTATCGCAGTATGTTGTGAAGTGACGGTAAGGTATTGCAGTATATTGTGTAGTGACGGTAAGGTATTGCAGTATATTGTGTAGTGACGGTAAGGTATGGCAGTATAATCATTGTGTAATGACAGAAAGGTATGGCAGTATGTTGTGAAGTGACGGTAAGGTATCGTAGTATATTGTGTAGTGACGGTAAGGTATGGCAGTATATTGTGAAGTGACGGTAAGGTATGGCAGTATAATCATTGTGTAGTGACGACTGACGGCAAGGTATGGCAGTATATTGTGAAGTGACGGCAAGGTATGGCAGTATATTGTGTAGTGACGGCAAGGTATGGCAGTATAATCATTGTGTAGTGACGGTAAGGTATCGCAGTACGTTGTGTAGTGACGGTAAGGTATCGCAGTATGTAGTGTAGTGACAGTAAGGTATGGCAGTATGTTGTGTATTCCTTTATATCGAAGATAATAGAATAAACACTCCTGTGCTTTTTTACATCCAGTCCCGCATGTATGCAGTTTTGTAAAACTGATCTGCTCCTACCGGCACACAATGGCCTACTCTTACGAAAAGCGGTACAGGATTTAACGTGTGCGCAAGATGTTCTGCATGCGTTGCACACGGGTCTCGGTTTACAGTATCATCCGAAAGACTAGTGTAGTGATGGCAAGGTATCACAGGACAGCAAAATATGGCAGTATGTTGTAGTGTAGTGATGGTAAGGTATCGCAATATGTAATGTGATAAGGTATCGCAGTATGTTGTGCAGGTATCGCAGTACGGAGTGTGACGGTAAGGTATCGCAGTATGTTGTGTAGGTATTGCAGTACGTAATGTGACGGGAAGGTATAGCAGTATGTAGTGTAGTGACGGTAAGGTATCGCAGTTAGAGTATGTAGTGTAGCAACGGTAAGGTATCGCAGTATATTGTGTTGTGTCATGACGATAAGGTGTCGCAGTATATTGTGTAGTGACGGTAAGGTGTCGCAGTGTGTTGTGTAGTGACGGTAAGGTATCGCAGTATGTAGTGTGACGGTAAGGTATCGCAATAGTGTTGCGACGGTAAGGTATCGCAGTATGTTGTGTAGTGACGGTAAGGTATCGCAGTATGTAGTGTGACGGTAAGGTATCGCAGTATGTTGTGTAGTGACGGCAAGGTATCGCAGTATGTTGTGTAGTGACGGCAAGGTATCGCAGTATGTTGTGTAGTGACGGTAAGGTATCGCAGTATGTAGTGTGACGGCAAGGTATCGCAGTATGTTGTGTAGTGACGGTAAGGTATCGCAGTATGTAGTGTGACGGTAAGGTATCGCAGTATGTAGTGTGACGGTAAGGTATCGCAGTATGTAGTGTGACGGCAAGGTATCGCAGTATGTAGTGACGGCAAGGTATCGCAGTATGTAGTGACGGCAAGGTATCGCAGTATGTTGTGACGGCAAGGTATCGCAGTATGTAGTGACGGCAAGGTATCGCAGTATGTAGTGACGGCAAGGTATCGCAGTATGTTGTGTAGTGACGGCAAGGTATCGCAGTATGTAGTGTGACGGCAAGGTATCGCAGTATGTAGTGACGGCAAGGTATCGCAGTATGTAGTGACGGCAAGGTATCGCAGTATGTAGTGTGACGGCAAGGTATCGCAGTATGTAGTGACGGCAAGGTATCGCAGTATGTAGTGACGGCAAGGTATCGCAGTATGTAGTGTGACGGCAAGGTATCGCAGTATGTAGTGACGGCAAGGTATCGCAGTATGTAGTGTGACGGCAAGGTATCGCAGTATGTAGTGTGACGGCAAGGTATCGCAGTATGTAGTGACGGCAAGGTATCGCAGTATGTAGTGTGACGGCAAGGTATCGCAGTATGTAGTGTGACGGCAAGGTATCGCAGTATGTAGTGTGACGGCAAGGTATCGCAGTATGTAGTGTGACGGTAAGGTATCGCAGTATGTAGTGTGACGGCAAGGTATCGCAGTATGTAGTGTGACGGTAAGGTATCGCAGTATGTAGTGTGACGGTAAGGTATCGCAGTATGTAGTGTGACGGCAAGGTATCGCAGTATGTAGTGACGGCAAGGTATCGCAGTATGTAGTGTGACGGCAAGGTATCGCAGTATGTAGTGTGACGGCAAGGTATCGCAGTATGTTGTGTAGTGACGGCAAGGTATCGCAGTATGTAGTGTGACGGCAAGGTATCGCAGTATGTAGTGTGACGGTAAGGTATCGCAGTATGTAGTGTGACGGCAAGGTATCGCAGTATGTAGTGACGGCAAGGTATCGCAGTATGTTGTGTAGTGACGGCAAGGTATCGCAGTATGTAGTGTGACGGCAAGGTATCGCAGTATGTAGTGTGACGGTAAGGTATCGCAGTATGTAGTGTGACGGTAAGGTATCGCAGTATGTAGTGTGACGGTAAGGTATCGCAGTATGTAGTGTGACGGTAAGGTATCGCAGTATGTAGTGTGACGGTAAGGTATCGCAGTATGTAGTGTGACGGTAAGGTATCGCAGTATGTAGTGTGACGGTAAGGTATCGCAGTATGTAGTGTGACGGTAAGGTATCGCAGTATGTAGTGTGACGGTAAGGTATCGCAGTATGTAGTGTGACGGTAAGGTATCGCAGTATGTAGTGTGACGGTAAGGTATCGCAGTATGTAGTGTGACGGTAAGGTATCGCAGTATGTAGTGTGACGGTAAGGTATCGCAGTATGTAGTGTGACGGTAAGGTATCGCAGTATGTAGTGTGACGGTAAGGTATCGCAGTATGTAGTGTGA
Source organism: Stramonita haemastoma (assembly GCA_030674155.1). NCBI lineage: Eukaryota > Metazoa > Mollusca > Gastropoda > Neogastropoda > Muricidae > Stramonita > Stramonita haemastoma. Next base: position 12,256,605 of record CM060332.1, read on the forward strand.
CGGCAAGGTATCGCAGTATGTAGTGACGGCAAGGTATCGCAGTATATGGCGAGTTATCAAAGCAATATTTTGTATGTGTTGTCGCAGCACTCTTCTATAGTGCTTCCTTTTATTCAGCACTAGTATTTATTTATTTTTTTATTTTTTTATATCGAGGATAACAGAATAAGCAATCATGTGCTTTTTTTCATCCGGTCCCCGTGTGTATGCAGTTTTGTAAATATTGTCATCTGTTCCCACCGGCACACGATGGCCTACTCTTATGAAAAGCGGAACAGGATTTAACATGCGCAAGATGTTCTGCGTTCGCACACGGGCCTCGGTTTAAAGTCTCATCCAACGACTGTTGGGGAGAGTGGAGTCAGAACTGATGTTAACTCCAGGAGAAAAATTTCCTCGACCGGACTTGAACCCGGGTCGTCAAATTGCCAGCGCAATGTTCTGACCACTAGGCTATCCGTCTCCCCTAGAGGTGGTTGTCCGTCTTCCCTATAGAGGTGGTTGTCTTCTCTTGTACCTCCACTCCTCACCCCCTTCACCCTTATCTCAGTGAATAATAAGAGATGAAATAATTGTGCATCACTGCACTGACTTGTTCACACTTTCCCTATAGGGCAAGTTGAACCTGGCACAGCCCATCTCTTTGAAGGCACTGTGTGCATGCTGGGTATGTTCATGTATTCATAACCCAATTAGCCCAGACACATCTTTTGTGTGCATGTTTGTTCTTCTGCATGTGTATATATATCCAAAGGGGATTAGGCACTGGCAGGTCTGCACTTTGAGATGACCCCGAAAATTGTAAAAATCCCAAACCCTCATCTGTGAGGGGTTGTCACTGAGAATTCATTCATGACAGAGCACTTTGTGCACACACACCACATGCATACACACGCACACACACATGCATACACAACACACACACGCACACACACATTCTTAAAAGAAACAAAGCCAGACTCCTTTTCAAAAGGAGCACATGGAGGAAGGAGGTGGGGGAAGGTGGGGGGGAGGAAAGGGGGGGACACAAGAGGACTTTCTCTACAAGGTCAAAGGGGGAGCAGCACCTAAGATGTCTTTATTTCAGCAGTGGACTAGGGATGGGGAGTGGTGGAGTATTTTCAACAGCTTTATTTCTGCAGGGAGAGGGGTAGGTAGGTCTGAGGAACAAATCTTCAATTCAAAGTGTACCCTATACACATCAGTATATATACCTCCTCAACATATAGCACACTCTACACATCAGTATATACCTCTTCAACACAAAACACACTATTCACATCAGTATATACCTCAACACAAAACACACTATACACACATCAGTATATACCTCTTCAACACAAAACACACTATTCACACATCAGTATATACCTCTTCAACACAAAACACACTATACACACATCAGTATATACCTCTTCAACACAAAACACACTATTCACACATCAGTATATACCTCTTCAACACAAAACACACTATTCACACATCAGTATATACCTCTTCAACACAAAACACACTATACACACATCAGTATATATACCTCATCAACACAAAACACACTATACACACATCAGTATATACCTCATCAACACACTATACACATCAGTATATACCTCATCAACACAAAACACACTACACACATCAGTATATACCTCTTCAACACAAAACACACCACACACATCAGTATATACCTCAACACAAAACACACTATACACACATCAGTATATACCTCTTCAACACAAAACACACTATACACACATCAGTATATACCTCTTCAACACAAAACACACTATACACATCAGTATATACCTCATCAACACAAAACACACTATACACACATCAGTATATACCTCTTCAACACAAAACACACTATACACACATCAGTATATACCTCATCAACACAAAACACACTATACACACATCAGTATATACCTCTTCAACACAAAACACACTATACACACATCAGTATATACCTCAACACAAAACACACTATTCACATCAGTATATACCTCATCAACACAAAACACACTATACACATCAGTATATACCTCATCAACACAAAACACACTATACACATCAGTATATACCTCATCAACACAAAACACACCATACACATCAGTATATACCTCATCAACACAAAGCACCAAGCCAAACACATTTCCAGTAAGATCATGAAGGTAAGGGTATGGGGGAAGCAATGGTTGTAATAGAGCAGGAATCGGGGATGTGGGAGGGGAGGGGATGGGGGTGCAGCAGTATTTTGGGATGGCTTTATTTCAACAAGGAAGGGTGGGGGTGCAGCAGTATTTTGGGATGGCTTTATTTCAGCAAGGGAGGGTGGGGGTGGGGAGGGGAGGGGTCATAAAAGAGCTGTAGCAGTGAACTGATTTTCTTTAATGGACAGATGTTAATAATGTAGTGGGTTGTTACTTTGAAAGCTTTAAATTCACCCTGCTCATCATGACTTTTCATTGATCAGACCACACAGTGGTGATCATCGCATCATCAAAAAGGAATAACCCGCTTCTTGCAGGAACTTAAGTGTATCCTGTGGAGCATTCTCCATCAGCTAGCTCATAACATCTCTCCCCTACCTCCACTGCCGAGACTAAAGCCATCCACAATATTGCACCATCAACACCTCACACCCCAGTCCTACAGCACTTTCAAATGGATTCCACACAATGTCACCACAATCCTAAAGCACTTTGAAATGGATTCCACACAATGTCACCACAGTCCTATAGCACTTTGACATGGATTCCACACAATGTCACCACAGTCCTACAGCACTTTGAAATGGATTCCACACAATGTCACCACAATCCTAAAGCACTTTCAAATGGATTCCACACAATGTCACCACAATCCTAAAGCACTTTCAAATGGATTCCACACAATGTCACCACAATCCTTGGGCACTTGAAAATTGATTCCACACAATGTTACCACAATCCTTGGGCACTTGAAAATTGATTCCACACAATGTCACATGTTCAATGTCTGGCCAGTGACAAAAAGCCTGAGTTTTCCGATATAAAAAAAATGTTGTAAGTTTCTTTTTAACTTGTATTACTTGGTGTGATGACTGTCTGGAGTTGTTTCTTTCATCGTGGGCACCATCTGCACACAGTAACAGAAATACAGATCAGTCACAACATGTATAACAGAGTGAGTGTTCACATTCATTTAGTGTCTTTTCACAAGTTAAATGAGAGAGAGAGAGGAGAGAGAGAGAGAGAGAGAGAGAGAGAGAGAGAGAGAGAGAGAGAGAGAGAGAGAGAGAGAGAGAGAGAGAGAGAGAGAGAGAGAGAGAGAGAGAGAGAGAGAGAGAGAGAGAGAGAGAGAGAGAGAGATTGATTGATTTGATTTATTCTTTTATATCGAGGATAATGGAATAAGCACTCTTGTGCTTTTCTACATCTAATCCCCGTGTGTATGCAGTTTTGTAAATGTCATCTGTTCCCACCGGCACATGATGGCCTACTCCTATGAACAGCAGAACAGGATTTAACATGTGCGCAAGATATTCTGTGTGAATTTGCACACAGGGCCTTGGTTTAAAGTCTCATCCGAAGGAGGGAGGGAGGGAGGGAGAGAGAGGGAGAGAGAGGGAGAGAGAGGGAGAGAGAGACAGAGACAGAGAGACAGAGAGAGAGAGAGAGAGAGAGAGAGGAATGTGTGTGTGTCAGGGGAGGGGTGTAGTCAGTAATGAATGAGATTGAGAGAAAGATGACAAATAAAACATTTTGTGTTATTAATCTACTGAACTGCAATAAACAAAAGGGAACATATATTTCCAAACATTACTTTAGAACAGAATTAATTATTCCAATACCATAAACAAAAAATGTGAATAAATTTCAATAACTAGATTTCACATGAGGAAAAGCTATCACACTGTGAACAAGACAACAAAACAACCCACAACAACAACAAAAAAACACCAACAACAGCAATGAGAAACCAACAAAAATATGTCCTACCTCCCATCTCCCCCCCAAAAAATAAACAACAGCAGAAACACAAATACTGTGAAAAAGGAGACCTATTGCAAACAAACCATAACACACAAGAAAAAAAAATAGGTGCTGGATTAAACACATTTTGTGTGTGTGTGTGTGTGTGTGTGTGTGTGTGTGTGTGTGTGTGTGTGTGTGTGTGTGAGTGTGAGTGTGTGTGTGTTTAAAATTCTTTTATATCATGGATAATGGAATAAGCACTTATGTGCTTTTATACATCCAGACTCTGTGTGTATGCAGTTTTGTAAATCTTATCTGTTCCCACTGGCACACAATGGCCTACTCTTACGAAAAGCAGAACAGGATTTAACATGTGTGCAAGATGCTATGCGTGTTACACGGGGAGTGTGTGTCTGTGTATGTTTATTTATTGATTTATTTTTTATTTATATCTAGGATAATGGAATACGCACTCATGTACTTTTTTTCATCCAGTCCCCATGTGTAAACAGTTTTGTAAAAGGATAAGCTATTACACTGTAAACAAGACAACAAAACAATGTGTGTGTGTGTGTGTGTGTGTGTGTGTGTGTGTGTGTGTGTGTGTGTGTGTGTGTGTGTGTGTGTGTGTGTGTGAGTTTTCAATTTAACAACTCTTCACTCATGATATTAGACAAGGAAAAAAAAAAAACACCCAAAATAAAAGCAAAACCAAAAAAGAAAGAGTTGACATAAAATAAATTGTAGCACTTGTGTGCGTGAGTGTGTATGTGTGAGTTTGTAGGTATGTTTGACAGTGTGCGTGCCTATATGTGCGTGTGAGTGTGAGTGTGTGCGCATGAGTGCTCATGTGCAAGTGTGTGTGTATGCGTGTGTGTGTGTATTTGTGCACATGTGCAAGTATGCATGTATGTTTGGGTTTGATAACTAAGGTGTGTGTGCATGTATGTATCCCTTTGAGTGTCTGAGAAAAAAACAACAACCTCACCTCTATGTGTCTGTCCCTTATCCATCTTAAGCCCAAATTCAGACCCACATATAAATATTTGTTTCTTCAGGAGAGGGGCTGCAATCTTAAGCCCAAATTCAGACCCCTATATAAATATTTATTTATTTCTGGAGCAGGGAGGCTGCAATTTCAAGCCCAAATTCAGACCCCTATATAAATATTTATTTCTGGAGGAGGGGGGGCTGCAATTTCAAGCCCAAATTCAGACCCCTATATAAATATTTATTTATTTCTGGAGCAGGGAGGCTGCAATTTCAAGCCCAAATTCAGACCCCTATACAAATATTTATTTATTTCTGGAGGAGGGGGGGCTGCAATTTCAAGCCCAAATTCAGACCCCTATATAAATATTTATTTATTTCTGGAGGAGGGGGGCTGCAATCTCAAGCCCAAATTCAGACCTCTTTATAAATATTTATTTATTTCTGGAGGAGGGGGGCTGGTCCTGAACAACTTAAACTTTAACAAGAAAATTTACAAAAATACGCCATCAGGGCTTTTATTTTAACTAAACTTTTCAACTATTTCCAGCATAATAACATTATCAGCCAATCTTTTTTCATATGACAGTAATGAAAACTTGTCTACAAGGGTATTATGAAAATATGGTTGAAGTAGTTCACAGTGAAGAATTGCATGCCTAGGTGATAAATCAGAACCTAATATACATTTTTTTGTTTACAGAATTTAGTTCTATAAGTGTGTGTGTGTGTGTGTGTGTGTGTGTAGGTGTGTGCACGCGTGTGTATGTGTGTGTGTGCATGCGTGCGCACGTGCGTGTGTGTGTGTGTGTAAGCATCCACATGTGTGTATGTTTAACTTAGATTTTTTTTTTTTTTAATCATTATTTCTTTTATCGAGTACAGAAAAATCCAAACCTAACTTTACAGTAAGATTATAGCATACCAGAGATACTGATAGCAGGTAATAACTGATTTTTCACTTACAATGAAATGTGTCTCTAGATTTGAAATGTATATTTTGATTTTAAATGTATCTTTAGATCTCTGCTGTTCATTATCTTTCTGTCAGCATAAAATCTTCATTCATTCACAAAAAAAATCATGCATGCATGTGAGCCATATTTCTTTTATAAAACTTTTTTTTAAAATAATTTTTAAAAACCCAACCGGCTTGGAAAAAAATTGTCAAAAATTGATAATCCTCTGGAACTGATTAAGCAGAAATGAGCATTAAACAGATTGGAGAAACAGTTTACACAAACAAGAAGTCAGTTGTGGTTTGGTTTTTTTTTGGGGGGAAAGGGGGGGGGGGGGGTTCTGGATAATCTCTTTCAATAACAACCTGAAGTCAACATCTCAAACAATCGGGGCCAAAGATCCTTTTCTGGAGAGGGAGGGGGTCATATTTATAAAAAAAATCAAAAAAAATCAAACAACAGATTATTTAGAGAGACTCCTGCTTAAACACAAAGCACTAACTTCTGATTTCAAAATGCAAAGTACTACCAAAGATTATAAAGTATAAAATTTTGTTAATAAAAAAAAAAGAAAAACAAACCATACTTATTTTATTTATTCTATACCACTTTATGTCACAGCAGATTTCTCTGCACGACATTTGGGCCGCTCTCCCCAAGGAGAGCGCGTCGCCACATGTTCAGCGCCTACCCATGATTATTTTTATACAGCCCCAAGCCACCCTGGGAACTCAAACTCCCCGATTTTTCCTCAAGGATGGTGTCTAAACATGACACCTGCATGCATGCTGTTTTTTTTTAAATATAATTTTGTCATCTGCTCCTACTGGCACACAATGGCCTGCTCTTCCAAAAGGCGGAACGGGGTTTTAACGTGTGTGCAAGATGTTCTGCGTGCGTTCGCACACGGGGCCTCGGTTTATAGGCTCGTCCGAAAGACTTTTGACATTCAGTTGGATTTTTTGTCAAACTGGTAAGAAAGGGCGAGGCTGGGAATAGAACCCAGAACCTTACGGTTATACTGATTAGTATAAATGGACTAATCAAAGAAATTCCTCATTTCATTAATAAACTTCGAACACACAGGCACAGACAGACACACACACACACATTGAAATGAAGGCAAAATCACAACTAAAATGTTAAAGCATGGGGACAGAGACCTTGAAATGAAGGCAAAATCACAGCTAAATTTGAAAACATGGGGACAGAGACCTTGAAATGAAGGCAAAATCAGACTTACAACATCTATCTGTGTGGACAGGGAAGTCTTAGAATGGAGTGTGTCATCTTGAAAAGACCAAACCTCACATGCTGCGGATTTCATTCTTTTAACCAGAAAAATTTCTTTTTTTAAACTGGTTTTTGAAAAGTATTTATGATACTGACTCTGCAAAAACAATCTGTGGATGTAAACAACTGTTATTGTAATTTTTAAAAAATAACCTGACATCGGAGATGCGAAAAAAATTCTAAAAGTTTAATTCAATTCTCTCCCCTCAACTGTGCCAAAGATAAAAGAAATGGTGAACCCGATTACTGAAAATATATATTTTTTCAAAGAAGTCTACAGAAGAATGTGGACATCATTACTGTTTGTATTGGACAATATAAAATGAGAACAAATCGTGCATCACAGTTTTCAACCAACTTCTATATGGTAACGGGATCAAACGTTATTACTTGCTCTCTTATAAAACAAACTTTTTGAAAGCAATAAGGAGACCAGAAAAACAAATTTTCATGTAAAAAAGCAACAAAATAAAAAGAATATTTTTTCTATTCTAAATTTACCTGTACTGCAGATTTTTTCATTTTACCTATACTGCAAAATTATTCAATTTACCTGTACTGCAAAATTGTTCAATTTACCTGTACTGCAAAATTGTTAATTTTACCTCACTGTATTATTGTTCCTTTTATGTGTACTGAATCATTTTTCATTTTACCTGTAATGCAAAATTGTTAATTTTACCTTTACTGTTTTATTGTTCATTCAACCTTACTGAAAAAATTTTCATTTTACCTGTACTGCAAAATTGTTCAGTTTACCTGTACTCTTAAATTGTTAAATTTACCTGTACTAAAAATTGTTAAATTTACCTGTACTAAAAATTGTTAAATTTACCTGTACTAAAAAATTGTTAAAAATTTTCCTGTGCTGTAAAATGGTTCATTTTACCTGTACAGTAAAATTGTTCAATTCACCTGTGCCATAAAATTCTTCAATTCACCTGTGCCGTAAAATTGTTCAATTTACTTGTAATGCAGTGCAACATTTTTTGTTTTACCTGTACTGTGACATTGTTAATTTTACCTCCAATCCAATCCAACTATGTTGTTTATCTGTACTGAGCAATTGTTCATTTTACTTGTACTGTAAAATTGGTCAATTTACCTGTACTGCAAAATTTATCATTTTACCTGTACTGCAAAATTGTTCATTTTCCCTGTACTGCAGAACCGATTGTTTAGGTGACTGAAACTAGCAGTTTACCTGTACTGCATTTCACTTTGTCTACGCACAGTTTTCTGTGTGCAAGTCAGGCTGCTCTCCCTGGGTAGAAAAGCTCGGCCACAAGAGCAGCGCAACCCATTATTTCATTTTCAAATTTTCCTCTGTGTGTGTGTGTGTGTGTGTGTGTGTGTATGTGTGTGGTGTGTGTGTGTGTGTGTGTGTGTGTGTGTGTGTGTATGTATGTGTGTGTGTGTGTGTGTGTGTGTGTGTGTGTGTGTGTGTGTGTGTGTGTGTGTGTGTGTGTGTGTGTGTGGTGTGTGTGTGTGTGTGTGTGTGTGTGTGTGTGTGTGTGTTTTATGTGTGTGTGTATATGTGTGTGTGTGTGTGTGTGTGTGTGTGTGTGTGTGTGTGTGTGTGTGTGTATATGTGTGTGTGTGTGTGTGTGTGTGTGTGTGTGTGTGTGTGTGTGTGTGTGTGTGTGTACTGTTTCCCTACAGGAATGGCTTTTCTCTCCTGAATTCTGCCAGGGACAACTTTCATGTGGCTGAGGTTTCTTGTGTTCCAAATGTGCGTCGCTTACTGCACCACAACTTATCTGCAAGACTAGCACCTAGACCAACACTTGAGGTCTGGTGGACAGGAGGGAAGGTTCAGGCTCAAGAGAGAATTAACCAGACACACACACATCTTGCTGTCTAGGGGAGTGCTCAAATCTATGGTTTCATCAGAAACAAACCATCAGTGAACCTAACAACTTACAAAAAAAAAGGGTCGATTTTTCAAGTAGTTTTTGTGCCATCCAGAGAATTTCTATCCCCTTTTTTTAACCTCCAGAGTGCAGGTAGAATTAGATGGGGAGTGAGTATGACACAAGTATGTTCAGCTAAAGTCTGCAGTTAACATAAGGTTACTACCTCCCTCTTTCACCCTGCCCCCCCACCCCACAAAAAAAACCCACAACAAAACCCAAAACTAACTAACATAAACAAAACACAAAGACAGAACAAACCAGAACAAAACAAACAAATGACCGAATAACCCTGCAATCTGTTGATTAAATATGTGACAATTTTCTGCATATTAGTTTATGTGTTTGCCATTTGCTGGTTGCTTACTACACATCTTTATGTCACATCTTATAGCAATTTATGCTTGAATTACAAATTCAGGTTAGAAAAAAAACTTTGAAAATGAAGACACTTTTTTCAGTGACGAATAGCCAGCAGGTAGAGGAACTTCACATGTGCCCACCCACCCACACTCACAGGGTGATATACTCAAAATAAACAGAGTACCAGAAATACACTAGCCTCCCTCATCTATAATAAATAGGTATCAGACACACACCATCACACAGCCCTTACCTGAAATACACTAGCCTCCCTCATCTATACCATATAGACATTGGACACACACCATCACACAGCCCTTATCTGAAATACACTAGCCTCCCTCATCTCTACCCAATAGACATTGGACACACACCATCACACAGCCCTTACCAGAAATACACTAGCCTCCCTCATCTCTACCCAATAGACATTGGACACACACCATCACACAGCCCTTATCTGAAATACACTAGCCTCCCTCATCTCTACCCAATAGACATTGGACACACACCATCACACAGCACTTATCTGAAATACACTAGCCTCCCTCATCTACACCCAATATACATTGGACACACACCATCACACAGCCCTTATCTGAAATACACTAACCTCCCTCATCTATACCATATAGACATTGGACACACACCATCACACAGCACTTATCTGAAATACACTAGCCTCCCTCATCTACACCCAATATACATTGGACACACACCATCACACAGCACTTATCTGAAATACACTAGCCTCCCTCATCTCTACCCAATAGACATTGGACACACACCATCACACAGCCCTTATCTGAAATACACTAGCCTCCCTCATCTCTACCCAATAGACATTGGACACACACCATCACACAGCACTTATCTGAAATACACTAGCCTCCCTCATCTACACCCAATATACATTGGACACACACCATCACACAGCACTTATCTGAAATACACTAGCCTCCCTCATCTCTACCCAATAGACATTGGACACACACCATCACACAGCACTTATCTGAAATACACTAGCCTCCCTCATCTACACCCAATATACATTGGACACACACCATCACACAGCCCTTACCAGAAATACACTAGCCTCCCTCATCTCTACCCAATAGACATTGGACACACACCATCACACAGCCCTTACCAGAAATACACTAGCCTCCCTCATCTACACCCAATAGACATTGGACACACACCATCACACAGCCCTTACCAGAAATACACTAGCCTCCCTCATCTACACCCAATATACATTGGACACACACCATCACACAGCCCTTACCAGAAATACACTAGCCTCCCTCATCTACACCCAATATACATTGGACACACACCATCACACAGCACTTATCTGAAATACACTAGCCTCCCTCATCTATACCAAATAGACATTGGACACACACCATCACACAGCCCTTACCAGAAATACACTAGCCTCCCTCATCTCTACCCAATAGACATTGGACACACACCAACACACAGCCCTTACCTGACATGCCCATGTCCAGCTATGTTCCCTGGTTTTCCATTTCTCTGTCATGTCTGATGTCTTGAAGTGCCAGTCCTGTCACCACAACAAAGTGAAGAATGTACATGAATAAGCACAACAAAGTCAACAACAGACATGAATAAGAACAAAGAACAGACATGAATAAGCACAACAAAGTAACAACAGACATGAATAAGCACAACAAAGTAACAACAGACATGAATAAGCACAACAAAGTAACAACAGACATAAATAAGCACAGCAAAGTAACAACAGACATGAATAAGCACAAAAAAATCAAGAACAGACATCAATAAGCACAACAAAGTGTAGAACAGACATCAATAAGCACAAAAAAAGTGTATATGAATGTCAAAAAGCTCTCGAAATGCATGAGAAATTCTGGCGCAAAGGTTGGCCATCATTTTTCTTGAGCATGAGAGATGGGTGGTTGTAACTGATCTTTGTGAAAATCAGGTACATCTCATCATTTTCAATACGCCAATGTATGAAATATTGAAACTAAAGATTATTACAAAGGCAAAGGACATGAATAGAAAGGTACTGGACACAAATCTGAATGTGGGAATTCACATAGGTGTAGACAACACCAATCTGGATTTTGCTTGAAATCAACAAATTTACATTAACAAATTTAACCTTGCTTAAAATTAAAACCTTCATAGACCAAAAATTTTTTGAATAATTGCATTTATCTCAGAAGCCACTTTTCCATGTACATGCAAGGTTTCAGGGGAATATTTACAACAGAATTTGACGGAATATATAATATTAGCCAAAATGAGACTGAAAACTCATCATCCTTACACTGTAATTTCTTTAGCCACAGCTTTGAACAACACTAACCTACATATGAAACTCATAAACCCATATGTGCACATACCGATGAACCACTAACACATAATGAACACACAATATGAAACACACACACGCACGCACGCACACACACACACACAGTATACACACACTGCATAGTGTATTCTCCACTCTGAGCCCTCTTCCTCTCTACCTTCTCTTAATTTTTTCCCCAGAATCAAAAAAAAAAAAAAAAAAAAGAATATTTTTTTAATTGAAAAACTGAAGCCAAAGATCTGCAGACCTGTGCACCCCTTACTGATTCAGATTGTCATGGCAATTTCAGTATTTTTCACAGTTTGTATCATTGTCATGGCAATTTTCAGTATTTTCACATTTCGTATTTGGCCTGTTCGTGACACACTGTTTAACTGGAAGAATAAACGTCTGTTATTTTCTTTTTTTTTTCTTATTGGCTTTTTTCTCTTAATTTGTTTGCTCATCCCCTTTCCAACTTCTTTTTATTTGTACAATAGCTCATAAGTTTAGTTTTATTTTAATAACTAGCAAATCTGGACAGGTCTGTTAACTTGATAAGTGATATTATGGGATTGTCCTGGATACTGCTCAAAATTGCCATTTCTTTTTGAAGCTTTCATAAAAAAGGATACCAAAGTAGATTGTGTGTGTGTGTGTGTGTGTGTGTGTGTGTGTGTGTGTGTGTGTGTGTGTGTGTGTGTGTGTGTGTGTATATGTGTGTGTGTGTGTGTGTGTGTGTGTGTGTGTGTGTGTGTGTGTGTGTGTGTGTGTGTGTGTGTGTGTGTGTGTGTGCGCGCGCGCACGCGACTGTGAGTGTGTGCTAGTGAAGAGGGGAGTGGGGGACGACAAAAGGAGGGAGATAGGGTAGGGAAATTAGTGTGAAGAGAGGAGGGGGGAGAAACAGTGTGTGAGGGAGAGGGGGGATGGTAGTGGGTAGGGCAAGACTAGTGAAAAGGGAAAGAGACTAGGAGGTAAGAGGCAGTAGAGTACTGGAGAGGGAAGGAGGGAGGGGAGGGGGAGATTACCAGTGTGTGTGTGACTGAGAAAGTGAGTAAGTGAATGAGTGAGTTGGTAAGAGAGAGACAGAGACAGAAAGATCAATACACCTCTTGTGAAGATTGAGGAAGATTCCATGCCTTTCTCATTCTAATATCAAGTTGAAGTCCCCGTACAAAAGCAGATTAAAAATTCATCTGATTTCGGAGTGGACTCACCATGACAGTTTGCATGGCCAGAAAACAGTGCTGTGTATGTGTGTGCTTTGCTTCTGTCCAGTAGGCCTACAGCAGCAGAGCGGAGGTTGTGTTTGATGCCATGTAGGCCTAACTTCAGAACGAGTCACTCTGCCATTTTAATGATCAACTGATTTCCTGAAGATGCGAAAGGTTTACTGTTCCATGATTTGCCCAGAAATCAGTGCTTCTATAACTGAAGTGTCATGGTTTGTAATTTTCCAATTGTGTTCCAATTTCAAACACAACTTGCGAATGAAAGCTCAACTTTCACTAGCAAGTACCCCAATGCAGAGACATAGCGCAGGTTTCAAACCATACTCGGCAAAATGAACAGCCAATTTTGCTGTTTGCGCATCTATATCCGCAACTGTACCTCTTCTAGCCCCATCCTGGCCTGTTAGCGTCATTTTGCATTCACTCCACATCTTTCTTTGCTTGCAAGTGTGTCAGTTTGGTCCATTTTTCCGCGAGTCTACACCATTTTCCGCCATGTTTTGAAAGTGATGCTGTGCGCATGTTATCAGGGGAGACAAGTAACTGAACAATAGGGCCTAGCAGACGACGTAATGAAAGATGGACGGCATCACTGAACGATGGAAGACGGCATTTTTTACTTTCAGATTTTTCGTTGACAAAAATTGGATTTTGATTAATAAAATCGTATTTCCGCATTTTCCAACTTTTTCCGGAACACATACAGAAAAATATGGAAGAAGCACAGGTCTGCATCAGAATCGATGTCTTTTGAGGTGGTGTTTTAAAATGCGATTTTGATAAGGAAAGAAACAAAATATCATTATTTTGTTGATGTTTTCCGGTGCGGAAATGTTTATAATATCAGTTTTATCCAAAATTTCGAAATCAGTACCTGACTTCCCTACTGCATATTTTGGGCTCTAGCGGAAAAAGGCTGGAGATGACGTCCGACTCATTTCAAAATGGAGCGTCACATTTATGCGCATGCATGTGTGGATAGATGTCACTGATACACAAGTGCTCTTCGTTTCTAAGTATAGGAAAAGGTCTGCCTGAAACTGTGATGTCGATTTGTACCGTTTTATGTGATCATGTCTACTTGTGTTGTTTTATATGATCATATTTACTTGTGCTGTTTTATGTTTTGTTTTGTTTTGTTTAATGTCCTTCACTACTTGGTGATATAGCTGTTTTATGTGATTATGTCTACTGGTGCTGTCTTATGTGATTATGTCTACTTGTGCAGTGTTCGCGATAACCGGTGATTGTCGGTATTTTACCGATTGTAAACTGGGAATACCGAAAATTTTCGAAGCAGCCGGTATCGCGTACCAATTCTGTTTGCCTGCGACCGATTAGATTTCCGTCTCAAAAAAAAAGTCTGAAGTGACATTTTCTGACAGTCTGTCATGCGCCTGTACTGTGCTTACGCACCTACCCCTTCCCACCCCTTCCGACGAACATCTTTGGCGCCAGCCTGATTATTAGCCTAGCACGCAGAACAGCAAGCTTTACTGTGAAAGAATAGAGCTTCACGCTCTTCTCGGTATGACAGTCACTTCCATTCACAATGAGTAAATGGGGCCTAGATTGATTTATTCTTTATTCTTTTAATCTTTTATATCAAGGATAATGGAATAAGCACTCCTGTGCTTTTTTACATCCAGTCCCAGTGTGTATGCAGTTTTGTAAATGTCATCTGTTTCCACCGGTACACAATGGCCTACTCTGACAAAAAGCGAAAAGCGGAGGGTCTTTGACCATGAATTTGTGCGTTGCTTTGAGAGAGAAGAGTCGAAAACAAAATCTAATTTGAACGAAAGATGTAGATGAGCCCTAAGCATAGAAACAAGAAAGAAGAATATAGGCCTAAGTCACACGAATGATGTCGTGTAAAACAACAGACTGACACAGACAGTGGCACAGGCGCTAGAAAAAAAAAATCATATTTCCTGCGTGGCTTCGTGCAGCATCACGGCAGTCAAAGTCTGAGAGATTTGCGTTCAATTCAGATTTAGTTTTGCTGCGGAACAACCACCCCCCCCCCCCCTCCCCCTCACTGAATAGTTTCATTTTGTTCACAGTATGTACCGGATTTTATTTTCTGGGGACCAATTTTGGGGGAGTTGGTCAAGATATCTCTGAAATGGCAACTCGCAGTACCAGTTTTTTAAAATCCTAGCGCGAACCCTGCTTGTGTTGTTATATGTAAATATGTCTACTTGTTGGTCGTTTTTAGCTATGCTCTTAACCCACTTAAATTTCTCATGTTTCTGAAACATTAATTTGTATTGTGTTGTATTGTATTGTTTTGTATTGTATTGTAAGCAGCATAAGTACAAGCAGGAAAGGTACATCACAGAAGACAAGGCAAAAAAAAAAAAAAAAGTACACACACACAATGTACAGAACCTACCAGTGAGGTTGAAGGCAGTCCCCTGCATATCTGATGTCCTGCCCATCCCCATGTTGGAACCCTGTAACCACAAACGACAAATGACAATACAACCCTGTAACCACAAACGACAAATGTCAATACAACCCTGTAACCACAAATGTCAATACAACCCTGTAACCACAAATGACAATACAACCCTGTAACCACAAATGTCAAATGTCAATAAAGCCCTGTAACCACAAACGACAAATGCCAATACAACCCTGTAACCACAAATGACAATACAACCCTGTAACCACAAATGACAATACAACCCTGTAACCACAAATGTCAATACAACCCTGTAACCACAAATGACAATACAACCCTGTAACCACAAATGACAATACAACCCTGTAACCACAAATGTCAATACAACCCTATAACCACAAACGACAAATGTCAATACAACCCTGTAACCACAAATGACAATACAACCCTGTAACCACAAATGTCAAATGTCAATAAAGCCCTGTAACCACAAACGACAAATGCCAATACAACCCTGTAACCACAAATGACAATACAACCCTGTAACCACAAATGTCAAATGTCAATAAAGCCCTGTAACCACAAACGACAAATGCCAATACAACCCTGTAACCACAAATGACAATACAACCCTGTAACCACAAATGACAATACAACCCTGTAACCACAAATGACAATACAACCCTGTAACCACAAATGACAATACAACCCTGTAACCACAAATGACAATACAACCCTTTAACCACAAATGTCAATACAACCCTATAACCACAAACGACAAATGTCAATACAACCCTATAACCACAAATGTGCTGCACTTTCACAAAAGGTACATTACTGTCTTTTTATCATTTTTCAGATTTTGATACAGTGAGAAAGTTCAATCATTTAGCTTTACAATGATGTACTTGTTTTGGCTGTAGCTTGACTAAAAGCAAAGTTACAGTAGTTTGAATTCACAAAATGGTGAAGTAGCCATTTTGAGAAATTTGGGTTTAAAGTTTCTTTAACTGTGTACTTGTATCTTGATCAGAAGACCTTAGCAACAGGGCTTTTAAGCTTTATAAACTGAATTGGGCTTTGATACCTTGGAATATAATTTTTACATGTTTCAAAAAACCAAAATTGCAAAAACATGAAAATATCTTTAAAAAAAAAAAAAAAAAGTGTAGCCACCTTTTCCGGTCCATAGGTGATAATTGTCCTTGCGACTTTTATGTACCTTTTGTGGTAGCATGTCACAAATGACAAATGTCAATACAACCTTGTAACCACAAATGACAAATGTCAATATAACCTTGTAACCAAAAATGACAAAGACAAATACAGCTCCTTCAATCAAATATGTAAACCCTATCCTTAAAATATCACACTGCAGCCAGAACGAGTTCAGCTTTAGTATTACTAGGTCGAAGGGAGAGCATGGAGGTTATAGCTGATTAAAAAAAATTTTTGTAAGTTTACCGTTGCAGCACAGATAAAAAAGCATTCTTTGCGAAAACCTCAAAATCCACATGTACATCACTTGATCTTATGCACTGTTTGTTCCTGGAGGCAGTCGAATCTGACTGGTCACCAAAACTTTCCTTTTCAATCTTCAACTTTTTTTTTTTTGGTTCCTCAGATAGACCTCTCAGCTTCATCAAAGGTGCAATTTTTGCATTTGTGACCTTTCATTTCCCCATTTAGGTAGCCACATTCCGACTTCAGGGATGGTGTCTAAACACAACACCTGTAAGCATGCGTTTTTGAAGTTTTGTCATCCATTCCTTCAGTATGAAATCGCCTACTTTTTTGAAAACATGGAATTGGCTGTTTGAGTGGATAAAACAGTCCTGAGTTACATCAAAGTTAACATTCACGCACGCATGCACGCATGCACGCATGCACACACACACACACACAGGATGAAAGAAAAGCTTGTAGGCTTACTCTTCTACCCTAAATAAAAATCATTCTGACTTGACACACACACTTACACACGCACATACACTACGCACATACACACATGCACATGCGCGTGCATAAACACACACACATACATAAACACACACATACATAAACACACACATACATACACATACACAAATCAGTGCTGACTTCACTCTCCCCAGAAGTCCTTCGGATGAGACTTTAAACCAAGGCCCTATGTGTGAACACACGCAAAACTTCTTGCACACACATTAAATCCTGTTCCGCTTTTCGTAAGAGTAGGCCATCATGTGACATGATTTACAAAACGGCATACACTTGGGGACTGGATTGAAAAAGCACTTATTCCATTATCCTCAATATAAAAGAATAAATGAACAAATAATATAAGTAAATAAAACACACACATACAATGGTGAATACTTCACTTGCTAACAACCTCCTTAGGGTATTCCTGTCTCAACACCTCTCAGTACACCAGTCCTGTCAACACACACCAATAAAGGAGAATGAATCAACTGTCTGTAATCAACAATTCCACAGCTACAACACACACACACACGTGCACGCATGTATGCACAGATACACAGACATACACACAGACACACACACACACAGATATACATTAGGTACAAGCAGCTCTTCTTTCAGCCTGTGGGAAAGTAGTGCTGTGTGGGGAAAAGGCGTGTTTTTGACAGGCCAGATCTTGGAAATTTTCTAAAGAATGGGCATAAAAATTATGAAAAAAACCCCCATTGATGTTTACTTATGTGCTCTGATTGGTTTGTTTGTGTCTGCATGCCATGGTGTGACAACCAAACAATTCCAAATACAACCACTCGTGCACAAAAATCGAAGCGCATTTTCTCAGCTTGATGTACCACCAGCTGCTACTAGCCGAGCGAGCGAATCGGTATGTATAGAAAATCAGCGAATCGGTATGTGTAGAAAATCAGCGAATCGGTATGTGTAGAAAATCAGCGAATCGGTATGTATAGAAAATCAGCGAATCGGTATGTATAGAAAATCAGCGAATGGGTATGTATAGAAAATCAGCGAATCGGTATGTATAGAAAATCAGCGAATCGGTATGTATAGAAAATCAGCGAATCGGTATGTATAGAAAATCAGCGAATCGGTATGTATAGAAAATCAGCGAATGGGTATGTATAGAAAATCAGCGAATGGGTATGTGCAGAAAATCGCTACATACGATGTGCTCACTGCTCTGCATCAACTTCAAAATAGGTCAAAACAGAGGAGCATGTTTCCAGCTTTAATTTGGTATATTTTTCTTTGTAGATCTGAAAAGCTTAATGAAAAATTGAAAGTTTAAAACAGCTTAGCGCAAGTTGCGGTCAGCTTACTTTTGGTCCGCGATACAAGACATCAGGCAAAGTAAACATAGACATTTAGTCAACCGCTTGAAAGGCCAGACTTTGCTGAATCCAATGGTGTTTCAAGCTCTGTGATTGGTTATGTACAGTTTAACCTTCAGCCAAGCAAAGTGAAGGTATCATCAAGCCATGTTTACGCCATGTGAGAAAAAAAAAATGGCAGAACATAGTAAAGAAGTGATGCTGACCGAGTCAAATACGTTAAGCGTCACGGACTTGCAGGAAAAACTTGGCAAGTTAACATATCAAATATCAAGTTAAGACCTAACTGATTCCAGTTATTGGCATATCTATCATCGATTTAGCGATCTTAGAGCTGGTTCTTGATTGACTTCAATGATTGAAAAGTGTCTACCTTTAAAACCATTGTTGAGAGAGAGTTCATCAAACAGAAGTTGGCTCTGCATGCACATGCAGGTCAACAGCACAGAGTGAAAGCTGACTACTGAGACAACACATTGAAGTTTTCATTACATGTTTAGAGCTTTAATTTAGCAACAAACTTTTCAATTACTTTCTCAGCCTCCTTTTCATAGATGGCAATATATAATCAACGAAAGCCAGCAATTTTTTTTTTTTTAATCTACCTACAGGTGTAACCACCAAAATATTGAACACATCAATAGTTCTTTGTGATTTTGCTGGGCCTTTCTTCTTCTTGTTTGTACTCCACTAAAAATAAAAATTCCATATTTTAAAAAAAAAAATCAAAAGAAACTGAAAAATGATTCAAGCTGCTGAAGTTGAATGTCTATTGTCTGTCAATTTTCTTTTCATTTTCACAATTGTATTTTTTGTGGGGATTTAACCATTGTTGTTATGATTTGGTTGTATCTTTTTTTCTTTTCTTTTTTGCAATGGTATTAGAGTGTGAATTTTCTGAGACACTTCACAACATTTTTTAAAATGCACAGATCAGGAACACTGTACAGTCAAGCAAACATTACATGATAAATGTTTATAACAGTGATTAAATTCTGTGGATAACACGTAGATAAGAATTTTCATATTATCATGAATATAATTATCATATCTTTTTTTTAACACAAAGTAATTAATGATCACATGGACTGGATCTATTATACATCACTGAGGCTTTGTATACACTGAGTAATATCTAGTAAGTGTTAACTCAAAACATCACACCATATACAACTCTCACTAATCTTAGCTTTACAAACTGAATATTGATGGCTCTCTCTCTCTCTGTCTCTCTCTCACACACACAACACACACACACACACACACACACACACACACACACACACACACACACACAAACACACACCACACCACACACACACACAAACCACACACACATACACACACACACACACACACACACACACACACACACACACACACACACACATTCAATCACTCACTCCATTTGATAAAAAACAAAAAAAGCAACTGCACTGCTCATTCAATGTATCATCTAGAAATAAAAGTTTGACTTGACTTGACTTGATTTTACTTGACTCACTCACTCACCCACCCATGGATATATCACACAGGGATTAATGAAGAAATGCAGTGAGATAATATTCAAATTATCCATAAAAATTTAGGATATATTTTTTAAATACAACATGGGTA
This sequence comes from Stramonita haemastoma, assembly GCA_030674155.1. Lineage (NCBI taxonomy): Eukaryota > Metazoa > Mollusca > Gastropoda > Neogastropoda > Muricidae > Stramonita > Stramonita haemastoma. The sequence goes on from CM060332.1 coordinate 12,276,999, forward strand.
AATTCATACAAGAATGAGGGTAGGATGTATCTAGAGTATCATATTGTTATCAAGTCTGTTTTCTTTTGAGAAAAAAAACAAACCAACCTCTGTTTTCATGTAGTCACCAGTCACTTAAAAAGAGCATTAAATTTAAATGGCAAAAATTAATGGGCAACAGAGTATGGAGCCATTTTTATCTAGCACTGTAGATTTCAGTGTGCAGACTTCCTAATCCTCAATGGTTGTCAGGAATATATAATGGTTAATATAATTTGACAGAAAGCTGCGTAAAAAAGATTGTGGTCAATTTTTTTTTTAAATCTGCCAGTTAGTTTAGGAAAAATGTCCATTTCTGTTTGGACTACTCCGTTAACTCATGCCCAAAAGTTCTTGTATTAGAATTTAAAAAAACAAATCTTTGGTGAAAATAGCAAAGAAAAACACCTCATTTATTAAAAAAAAAGAAAGAAAGAAAAAAAAGAATAAAGAATACATGCAAAATCTGCAGACAATTCATTACATAGTTTCAGTCATGGCTGTTTTTCACATGGCAGATCAGTATACTCCCATTTTTCCGCTGTCTGAATTGCATTACCTCCAGGTAAAACCAACATGGGATTTCTCCTATATTTCTCAAGCAAAAACCTCAGAAAAAAAGAAGTGTGATGAATATAACTAGAAGAGGCTGTCTAAAGTGAAAGAAGCTTTCTGCTTGTCATTTTCACTGTGCTCTGGTGCTTCAAAGCTGGCACATCACACAGATTTGACCTGCGTCGAATAGTGGTTTTTTCCAAAGTTTGACATCCAAGTATATACCAACCGTACACATTTGTGTCATGGAACTTATTTCTCTTAGGAATATGTTAAAAAGATTTTAAATACTCATTTTTAACTGGGTATGTCTGTTTAGTACAATTCTATCGAGGTTCAAACTTGAACAATATCATAAATTGTCAAGTGTGTCAGCGTACCCCATTTTAAAACAGCCATATCTACAAAAGTATGAAAGATAGAGGCTTCATTTTTATTTGTTTGTTTTTTAAGTTAGATCATTATCTTTTTGATCATATGGGTTCTGAATATTAAATTAATTAATTTAATTTTGGCTGCCAGTATCTACCTACATACACACACAAGACACACACATATAATATCTCTCATTAATCTATCTGAATGACAGTACCTACATACACACACAAGACACACACACATAAAATATCTCTCATTAATCAATCTGAATCACAATACCTACATACACACACAAGACACACACACATAAAATATCTCTCATTAATCAATCTGAATCACAATACCTACATACACACACAAGACACACACACATATAAAATATCTCTCATTAATCTATCTGAATCACAATAGTTAATATAATAATGGATTTACATAGCGCTGACTCTTGTAGAGTACACGAAACAAAGCGCTTACCTTGAACACTGAGAATCAGCCAGCCTCCTCAACGTTTGTAGCAATTGTCTCCCCTGTCCTCATACTCCAGCCCTGTCGACACACAAAAATGAACATGTGAAAATTCTGAACATTGAACATTTTAGGAACACACACACATGGGTTTTTGGACTTTTTTTTTGGGGGGGGGGGGGGGAGATATGTTGTTGCTTGTTTGTTTGGATTTCTTCTCTGCCTTCTGCCTATGAAATTGAAACATACAACACCTAAGAAAGTAATGACAAGCAAAAAAATGATGCATATATTAACCTGCCACAGTAAAAACAGAAAGTAAAGGGAAAAGGAAGAAAGGAAACTTGTAATGAACTAATGTATTCACTGCAATGAGTAATGAAATGTTTTTTTAAGACAAGAAAAGAAAGAAGAGTGAAAAAGAGATGCTTAGGGAACCTTGAGTATAGTGAACTATCAATGTACCATCTAAACAGAAGTATGAAAGATGAAGTGACACGAACAACATCATCACGCCCCATATGCAACATCCTGTAAACTATGCACAAGAATTAAACGAATAACCAGGACACCTCTGCTGAAGACTGTCACATGATGACATTTAAACACACATGACAAACAGAAGCACGACAGCACATCACCAAGCACGACAACGCACACACACATGCATACACACACAAACAGTCACATCACACACTCGTAACATAGACACAGACATTTAACACACACACACACCACGCAACACTCACAATACACACAACACAGCACACACACACCAAACAGCACACACACGCACACGTACACACACACACACAGAGCCACTCACCTGCACACACAAACAATCCACTGCATGACACCACCAAACAACAGACAAACAACACCTATGAAATTACACACACACACACAGCACACACAGAAACACACACAACATGCAACGCACACACACACACACACAGCACACACACCAGCACACACACACACACACACACAGAGCCTATCACCTTGCAGTACATCTACCAAGTTACGAATGTCCTCTGCTATCTGTACACCAGCTCTGAAACATACAGGTATCAAAATAAACAACACGTCTATGGTAATTTACACCACACACACGCACACACAAAAACACACACACATGCAACGCACACAACCACACACAGGCACACACACACACACACAAGCAACACACAGCACACACACAGCACACACACACAGCACACACCACGACGCACGCAGCCCACGCACACACACACACACACACACACAAACAGCCTACTAACCTTGCAGTACATCTACCATAGTTACGAATGTCCTCTGCTATCTGTACACCAGCTCTGGAACATACAGGTATCAAAATAACACGTCTATGGTAATGTTTACACCACACACACGCACACACAGAGAAACACACACACATGCATACGCACACAAACACACACACACACACAGAGGCACACACACACACACAGAGGCACACACACACACACACACACACAAACAGGCTATTTACCTTGCAGTACATCTACCATAGTTGCGAATGTCCTCTGCTATCTGTACAGCAGCTCTGAAACATACAGGTATCAAAATAAACAACACGTCTATGGTAATGTTGACACCACACACACATACACATACGCACACACAGACACACACACACACAGACACAGACACACATGCATACCCCCCCCCCCCCCCCACATGCACACACTCACACACAGACACACACTCACACACAGACACACACACTCAACACACACCCCACACACACAGAGGCACACACACACGCACACGCACACAAACAGGCTATTTACCTTGCAGTACATCTACCACAGTTACGAATGTCCTCTGCTATCTGTACACCAGCTCTGAAACATACAGGTATCAAAATAAACAACACGTCTATGGTAATGTTTACACCACACACATGCACACGCATGCACACACACAGAAACACACACACAGAAACACACACACATGCATACGCACACACACACACACTCACACACTACCCCCGTCCTAGCCTCCTCCTGTTTCTCCCACCATCCTACTGTCTTAATGAATGACTTTTTACCGTTTCACCACCACACAACGTCTCTTCCACACTCCCATAATGCACTTTTTCTTTTTTTCTGTCTTTCGTTTACTCTTTTATATCGAGGATAATGGAATAAGCGCTCATGTTCTTTTTCTTTTTTTTTACATCCATGTGCTTTTATACTTTTTCAACATAAGGCATGCTGGTTTTTTGTACATAACTATGTATATACAGTACTTATAGATACGGTTATACAGTCACGCCTTCTTTACAAAACTGGAAAAACATTGTAGAAAAATGATTCAAAATCAACACAATTATCATTCATCCCCCCCCCCCCTTCCCCCAATATGCACTCGCTTTGCCTACCCAAATCTAGGTCCTGTTTATAAATTCACTCTATCCTAAGAACAGTCAGCAATGGAGAGAGGTGATTTAAAAAAAAGAGAGAATTCTGATAGAGCTCGATGTCATCTGCTTTTGGTCACTGCTGTATCTGAAACAGGAAATCACACAGTGCATGTTAGAGTCAGGCCACGACAGACAGACACCAGTTTATCATCACACTATCTCCTGCACTGCACACACACACACACACACACACAACACACACACACACACACACACACACACACACACACACACGCACACACACGTCACACACACACTCACACCACCAGCACGCACGCACACCGCACACGCACGCACCACGCACGCACGCACGACACACCACACCACGCACAACACACACACACACACACACACACACACACACCACAACATACACAACACACACAATGATACTATGGATTAAACAGCTCAGTAAATAAAATCAGGTGTTTAATATCAAACATCCCTCCCTCCATGATCATCAGTCCTGTGACCTAGATGGCCACAGGGGGGATGCGAGGAACACGCTGACCAGTCACGCTTTCGCAGCATCACAGATAGATAGAAATCCATGTGAACACGTTGACCAGTCACGCTTTTGCAGCAGCACAGACAGATAGAAATCCATGTGAACACATTGACCAGTCACGCTTTTGCAGCATCACAGATAGATAGAAATCCATGTCACAGCCCCCAGTCACCGCCTTTCCATGTCACAGCCATCCATGCACCTTCCATGTCACAAGCCTTCCATGTCACAGCCAGTCCTGCCTTCCATGTCACAGCCTTCCATGTCACAGCCTTCCATGTCACAGCCATCCTGCCTTCCATGTCACAGCCTTCCATGTCACAGCCTCCAGAGCTGTGATGCCTGACGTGTCCAAACCACACCAGCTTCCTCCTCTGTACAGCGCTCATCCACATGGTTTCCTAGTGGTCTGACCAGTGTTTCACAAACAACATCCAATGTGTTTTTTGCTTCATTCTTTTTCAGACTTCACAACAATCCAATTGTGTTTTTTGCTTCATTCCTTTTTCAGATTTCATAACAATCCAACTGTGATTCTAGCTTCATTCACTTTTCAGATTTCATAACAATCCAACTGTGTTTTTTGCTTCATTCATTTTTCAGATTTCATAACAGTCCAACTGTGATTCTTGCTTCATTCATAACAGTCCAACTGTGTTTTTTGCTTCATTCATTTTTCAGATTTCATGACAATCCAACTGTGATTCTTGCTTCATTCATTATAACAATCTGTGTTTTTGCTTCATTCATTTTTCAGATTTCATGACAATCCAACTGTGTATTCTTTGCTTCATTCATTTTTCTTCAGATTCATGACAATCAACTGTGTTTTTTGCTTCATTCATTTTTCTCCAGACTGAACTGTTCCTGGCAGTGGGGATGCAGAACTTGTGACCTCCATCAGTTCTGCAGATTCCTGGTACGTGGCTTCTACTGCACACAGTCAGTAATGATCATGGTGATAATGATTATGACAGTCAATGATGATATTGATAATGGTGATGATGATCGGGACAGACAGACAATATTGATAATGGCGATGTGTGTGTTCAATATAATAATGGTGATGTGCGTGTTCAATATCTTAATAGAAAGAGTACTACTTTAATTGATACTTATCATACAATGTTTTAACAATTTGGTTTATGTCATAAAAATGTGTGCGCATGTGTGCGGATGTTTCCTGTGTGTGTGTGTGTGTGTGTGTGTGTGTGTGTGTGTGTGTGTGTGTGTGTGTGTGTGTGTGTGTGTGGTGTGGGGTGTGTGTTTTTTTATATCAAGGATAATGGGATAAACACTCTTGTCCTTTTTACATCCAGTCCCCATGTGTAGGCAGTTTTGTAAATGTCATCAGTTCCCACCGGCACATGATGGCCTACTCTTGTGAAAAGCAGAACGGATTCAACGTGTGCGCAAGATGTTCTGTGTGCGTTCACACACAGGGCCTCAGTTTATAGTCTCATCTGAAGGACTTTTGGGGAGAGTGGAGTCAGCACTGATGACTAACTCCAGGAGAAAAATCTTGAACGGGAATTCAAACCTGTGCATGCGTGCATGTGCGCATCACGTTGCGTGCGTGCGTGCGTGCGTGCGTGCGTGCGTGCGTGCGTGCGTGTGGTGTGTGTGAGTCATGAGTAAAGTGTGTGGATGCATGGGCAAACTAGTGCGCATATGAATGTTTGTGATTTTACTTGGGTGAGTTTATAACTGGCTGAGGTATTGCTGATTTGCGAGTGCTCTTTATATTGTGATGGATGTGTGCTATGTTCAGAACCTGTGTGTTGCATATATATCCGTGATATTATGTTTACATGTTCACTGTTTTTATGTATGGCTTTTAACCCGCCTGAATTTCTGTCTTTGAAATAATAAAGTGTTTGAATTTGAATTTGACTGAAAAAGGGAAACAACATCTTAAAGTTTTGCGCTGACAGCGAGGAGTTTTCAGTATACCAGAATCATCGGCAGAATGAGAGCATGAAATGAAATGATGTCAGAGAGAGGAGTTGTACAAAATGCAAATAGCACAGGACCTAGCACAAAGCCTTGCAGGACACCAAAAAGCAATGTGAAGAGCCAACTCAAAAATTATTAATGTGACTGTCACAACCTTGCAGGACACCAAAAAGCAATGGTGATAGAGCCACACTCAAAAATTTTAATGGTGACTGTCACAACCTTGCAGGACACCAAAAAGCACTGGTGATAGAGCCACACTCAAAAATTATTAATGGTGACTATCACAACCTTGCAGGACACCAAAACACTGGTGATAGAGCCACACTCAAAAATGTATAATGGTGACTAGTCACAACACTTCAGGATTGCCCATAACACCCCAAACCTTTGCCATGCTAACATCCCGACAGCTACACAGAATGCTGATAAGACAAGTCCAGAAAGTTCAACATAAACCAATGGCAAACTGATGCCATAAGATCTGCATCTTTCATCAGTTTACTGCTAAACCAGTCCCTAGCTCAATCCCAAAAAGCTGGCTATATCCCACATCTTTAAACACCATCCCTACTCCACCACCTCCCCTTCTACACACACACACACACACACACACACACACACACACACACACACACACACACACACACAAGTAAATATTCATTATCATTGTTTCAAACTCAAATTTTCAAACCCCTCCAATCAAAGTATTTTCCCCCTTGTTCATAATTATTTCTCATTTTAGACTATTCTAAACTTAACTGTAAATGCTGAAACCCTTCAATTTCTTTTTTTTTTGTGTGTGCGTATTTCTTTTTTCCATTAACTGATTTAACTTTTGTCTTTTTCCTATGACAAAACATAATTCTTACACAAATACTATGATTTTTATTTTTGTTTTTAACAAGGTATCACACTATGTAAATTCCATATATCATAATTACTACCATTATCATTATCTACATATTCATTACACTATAATTAGTACTACTATTATCATTATTATCAACAACATCATTATTATCATAATTATTTCTGTCTTTCCACAAAAAGTCTGTCTACTACATCTTGAAAAGAGGAGAAGATTCTGATCACAGAGAAACCAACAGTTCAGAACAAAGATCAGAGAAAAAGTGAGGGCAAAATCTAACACCCTATACACAGGGCAATCTACAGCTATCCAGGGCAAAGTCTACACACCCTATACCAGTATCTGACACATCAAAGTCTACACACCCTATACCAGTATCTGACACATCAAAGCTCAGACCCTATACAGTATCTGACACATCAAAGTCTACGACCCTATACCAGTATCTGACACATCAAAGTCTACAACCCTATACCAGTATCTGACACATCAAAGTCTACAGACCCTATACCAGTATCTGACACATCAAAGTCTACACACCCTATACCAGTATCTGACACATCAAAGTTAACCCTACCAGTTCTACACATCAAAGTCTACTACCCTATACCAGTATCTGACACATCAAAGTCTACACACCCTATACCAGTATCTGACACATCAAAGTCTACAGACCCTATACCAGTATCTGACACATCAAAGTCTTCAACCCTATACCAGTATCTGACACAAGTCAACCATACGTCTACACTCACAAGCTCAACCCTATACCAGTATCTCACACATCAAAGTCTACACCCATCCATACTACACATCAGAAATCATACATATTACACATCAAAGTCTACAGCACCCTATACCAGTATCTGACACATCAAAGTCTACAGCCCCTATACCAGTATCTGACACATCAAAGTCTACACACCCTATACCAGTATCTGACACATCAAAGTCTACAGCCCCTATACCAGTATCTACACATCAAAGTCTTCACACCCCTATACCAGTATCTACACATCAAAGCCTACAGACCCTATACCAGGAACACTATCTTACACATCAAAGTCTACAGGTATTCACTAATGGTCACCATTCCAGCTAAAAATAATGGGAGCTACCAAACTGATACAGGGCAGATGGTTTATTTCACATTCAATGAAGGATACCAAGTTTTCTTGAATCCCCCCACCCCCCCCCCCAAAAAAAAAAAAAATTAATTCAGATACATGAGTTTCTTACAATGAGGACAAGCTTTAGTTAATTAATTAAACAGACATGTTGATAAGAAAACTTCAGACACTGACACTGTAGAAACAACAAGCTGATTCTTCTGACAGCCTTTCTCTGGTTTCTTGTTTTCATTAGGCCAGGGTCTACAAATAAGCTGACTGCCTGACACATGTTCATCACTGTCACTTCAGCACCTACACTTAAACAGCCAAAATCAAACTCTTAACAAATAATAAAAATAAAATAAAATAAATTGTTGCCACTCTAAAAGAAGATTCATAACACACACACACACACACACACACACACACACACACACACACACACACACACACACACACACACCACACACACACACACACACACACACACACACACAAACACACACACACACACACACCACACACACACACACACACACACACACACACACACACACTCCACAAGAATCAGATGGAAAGACTGCATGGAGCCAGATAGAGAACAGAGCCAGGTGTCCAACCCAGAGACGCAGAGGAGAGATGGGAGTGGAGGATAAAGATTCACATCAGCAACCCTGAACAGCTGGGGAAGGAAAAAGTCAGCAGAAGGAAAAGATTCCTGACAGTGCACAGACTGTGATCTGAAGTGAAACAACTCCTACACACACTGACTGCTTCATGTCACTTAGTGATGTAGAGTGACACTCTGAGTGCTCTGCTCTGACTAGCCGAAGTGAAATTTCTCCACTAACATAGTGATGTATTAATAAGATTATATATAAATGAGTCATCTGTCATAAGATTGGTGTAAATACCCATCAAAATAGTAAACAATATATGTCAATGTGCTTTACCTTATTGTCTATCTCACCACACATATATTATACTAGTCTAGATTTTGTTTTTTCAACACTTTTAAAGATTTCCTTATTTAGCCACTGTTTGTCTTAAAGCTATCTCTTTTTTATGTCAGAAATGTGTTACTATAATAATTGATAATAGGTAATATTGTTTGTAAGATAAGATGTGTAACCCCCCCCCCCCCCCACTAAAAGTGACAAATTTTGCTTTCAGAATGAAAGAAGGGGTAACAGTAGCAATGCACTGTGGTGATGTACTCTCCCTTGGAACAGCAGCCAGAATTTCACCAGGAATAATTTGCTGTATTCAGGTGTAATATTATACAATCAGCACTACAACAACCAAAACACAGTAATGATAAAAATCAAAGTACAAAAATCTCATATTGTTAACTCTCACAATAAATTAAAGTCTACAATACAAGCCTCCTTCTGATGCAGTGGGTGTTACACAATTTTCTTAATTATTATTATCATTATTATCATCATCACTGTTATGATGATAATTATCAAAACTACCTTGATAGTAACAATGCTTACTATCAGCACAGAACAGTGTTTTTTTAATATAGAAAAAAACTATATCCCACAGTAGACCCACATAACACGATGACATTGGTAAAAACATTCCAAATAATCTCTACACTCAGTGTAACACTATGCAACTGGACACATTTTGGAGAATGTTCAATCGAGCAATTCTTACTAAAATAAAATTTACAAATCTTAAAAGCATTCATCAGTTAGCACACAAGTACATCCCGACACATAGACAAGTGAACATGCATGCATGGAAGCATGCCCATGTGTGCAAGCACACAGTACAGGCAATACACACAGAAGAACAGCATCATTTTGCATACATTTGGTTCTTTGCTGAGAGATACAAAAGGGGAAAGGGGAGGGGGGGGGGGGGGTCTTTTATATTTCTTTTTTCCTTTTTTTTTTTTTTTTTTTGTCTTTGTTTTTTGTGTTTTTCTTTTGTTTTTCTTTCTTTTCTTGCTTTTTTTTCTCTTTCATCTTTTTGTTTTCCTTTTTTTTCATGGGGGGGGGGGGGGGGGGAGGGTCCTGCCAACTGACCGGTGCACGTGCACCTGTCTTTTTACCATCCTTCCTCCTTTTAACAACTATGTATAAAACTACAAATGAAAACTGTTCAAATAAAATACATACACACACACACACACTGTCACAATAACAGATACCACACAAAAACACAATCACCACCTACTCACACACACACACACACACACCACACACACCACACCACACACACACACACACACACATACAACACACACTCTCACTCACTCACTCACTCTACACAACACACACACACACACACACAAATCACACAACACACACACACACACACACACACACAACACACACAGTCTCAATCTCTCTCTCTCTCTCTCTCTCTCTCTCTCTCTCTCTCTCTCTCCACACACACACACACACACACACAACACACACACACACACACACACACCACAAAAAATCTTAGATTGAGGCAGAGTACATTCTTTAGAAAAAAAAAGTTTCTATAAATCTATTAAAACATTTTTTTTAACAATGGCCATCATTATGGCCCAGTTACCACAGTGTAACAAAAACCGTAAAAGATTTCAGGTATGGTAGGGTGTGGTATTTATCATCTGATCAAAAAGATAACCAGTAGACCTTTGTTTATCAATGCTTCAGATAGCAATACACTAAGTAAAAAAAAAAAATAATAATAATAAAAAGACACTTAAACACACTCATTCCTCTCTCACATACCAAAAGTAATTTCAAGCATTATATACATAGCTTTTGTAGACTGATCACACTTTTCAAACATGGGTTTTTCACCACAATTACAGAAGTGACAACAACTGATTGCAGCTTTTACACACACAGGTTTTTACATCATACTGAAGAGCTCTACCACAACTGATAGCAGTTTTCAAACTGACAGGTTTTTACATCATATTACATCATCATCAGCAACTAACCAACACAGTTTCTCTTTGATATCTATCAGTTTTCGGCAGTTGATGGCTTAATGACACTGGCACATTCTCAGTTCTTTCTCTTTGACATCTATCAGTTTTGGCAGTTGACAGCTTAGTGACACATTATTCAGATCCATCCTCTGTCACTGAAAACTGGGCCTCTCCTACAAGAACTTAGAGCTTGTTTCCTATGTAAAGGGAGATAAGGTGAAGATTATTGGTGAACCAGGACTGTGAAGACGTATGTCCATACTGAACAAGACCCCCCCCCCCCCCCCCCCCCCAACCCCCACCCTGTACAACCACATCCATCCACCCTTAACCACATACACATACACACACCCCCCTACACACACACACACACACACTAAAGTTGACAGACTGCCCTGTGTGATATTTGTTGTGATGTGGGAACAGTCCATTGAAACTGACTGCTCTCTGTCATTATTTGCTGTGTTGTTGATTCTTATGATGTGGAAACAGTTCGGCATTACATCACTTAAAAAAATTTTTTTTTTTAAAAGACAGACAAGGAGACAGACACCTTTGAACTTGGCACACTTCAGGATGGTATTCTCAGGCATCCCCCCTCCCTTCCCCACAATACACACATTATGTCTAAACAAGCGCTTTGGTTTGATTATTACAAGATATAGCGCTATATAAATTCAATGCATTATTAGTATTATTAAACCGTAACCAGGTTACGGAATGTTGGCAAAAAGTTTAAACACTCTACTAAAAAAAAACCTTATCCCACATCAGTCACTACAGAGTTTGGTGTCTTTTTAATTTCTTTTTAAAGATAATGCAATAAGCACTATGTTGTGTATGTGTGCATACGCGGCATGCATGCATGATAGGCTGCAAGGCTTTGGCCAACCTTCACTTCTTGGCAACACTAGTACCCAGCCCTCTTTCCCCTAACACACACACTGTGCTGAAGTGGGTGCAGCCGTAGTGCTGACGCTGATGACACAACAGCAATCTGACTTCTGTCCGATTCATTAACTACACTGGAAAAGAGAGAGACCACAGGGGGACCCCAGCCTGTACACTGATCTGTGTGTGTGTGTGTGTGTGTGTGTGTGTGTGTGTGTGTGGTGTGTGTGTGTGTGAGTGTGAGTGTGTGTGTGTGTGTGAGTGCATGCCTGCCTGCCTGCGTGCTGTGTTGCTCCTGTGCCAGCGTATGGCACTGACTCAGGCTGGGCGGCCTTAGCTCATTCTGTCCTGCTCCCTCCCTGACCACCTCACCTCCTCCCCCTCCCTCCCCACAACGGTCACCACACCCACACCCCCACCACCACCGCAGACTCGAACCTGTGGGCAGCTGCACTCCCCTCCGAGAGTGAACCAGCGCCCGCGGCAGTCTGCCCCCCCTCCCCCTCCCTCCCCTGGTGGGGTGTGTGTGACCCTCAGCAGGACTGAGCCTCCCCCAGGCCACGGCATCCATCCCTCCACCCTCTGGGATGATGCTCCTCCGGGGAATCAAACCCCCAATCCCCCGGGTCTCTCCCTTGCAGGCCTGCCTGCCCTGCCACAGAGCCACCCTGAGAAGACAGCGTTCTTTTCAGAACGCCACAGCATCTGCGGTGGTCTGTGTTCCTGCCTTCCTTCTGTCAGATTGCTGCTGTGCCATCAGGGGCAGAACGACGGCTAGCTCCCCCTCCCTACACCACAGCGCCTGTCAGGTCAAGGAACAAGTGCTGACCACAGTGGGAACAAGCGTCGGTTGGGGCAAAAGCCTTCTGATCCTACTGAATTAACTATACTAGGGGATTTTTCTGTTTGCTGCTAAGTGTATATGTGTACAAATAGGCTCCCTGCTATGTTCTTAGCTTTTGATCTTATTTGTGCATGTGTGTGAATATAAGTCACACACAAGTCACTCTGTATGAATGAAAGTCATTCATAGTTACACGTGTGCATGTGTGAATGAATGTCACATACGTGAATCAAAGTCACACACGTGTGTGTGTGTGTGTGTGTGTGTGTGTGTGTGTGTGTGTGTGTGTGTGTGTGTGTGATTGCAACACACACATGATTCTGGACTAAATTCACTGAAGTATGCCAAGCCTTAGCAAGTGCCTTGTCCACCTCCTCAAAACAACAAATATATATATATACATTTGGCTGCATGTTGTTATTCATACCCATGTTATTTTGTATTTTTATCATTTGTCTGTATGACTTGAGCCTATATTGTACTGTCTTGGGTTTGTTTTCTCTTGTGAGATTTTGTTTGGAAGGAAATCTTTTTTTTTTATATATTTTTTCAACAAAGGTTGATATTTGTCTCTGTGTGTTTTAGAAGTCAATTTTCTTGATTTTTTTGTGAGGGCAGGATGAAAAAAACTTGTGTAAACTTAATCTTTCACCCTCAATACAGGTCATTTTGACTTGACTTGACACACACCCACAACACAATCACCCACAACACAACACCCACAACACAATCACCACACACACACACCATCCACATTTCCTGCCTTGAATACCCCCCCCCCCCCCCCCCCCCCCCCCCCAAATGAAGTGAACAAAGTGTACATGGGGCCGTGTGGGAAATGGTTCAAAACCCTCAACCACTGCTGAAAGCAGCCACTCTGTATTCTGCCTGTACACGCTTCATCTAACTCCAATGACTGTCTTTATCTCCCGCTCAGATATAATATCAACAAGGAAACAAAGGTCACCACTCTGTCCTATCTCCATCAGAGTTAATATTCAACAAGGCAGAGGCTAAATGGTTACTCTGTCCTATCTCCATCAGAGTTAATATTCAACAAGGCCAGGGATAAACAGTTACCCTGTCCTGTCTCCTTCACAGTTAACATCAACAAGGCAGAGGCTAAATGGTTACTCTGTCCTATCTCCTTCACAGTTAACATCAACAAGGCAGAGGCTAAATGGTTACTCTGTCCTATCTCCTTCACAGTTAACATCAACAAGGCAGAGGCTAAATGGTTACTCTGTCCTATCTCCTTCACAGAGTTATCATCAACAAGGCAGAGGCCAAATGGTTACTCTGTCCTATCTCCTTCACAGTTAACATCAACAAGGCAGAGGCTAAATGGTTACTCTGTCCTATCTCCTTCACAGTTAACATCAACAAGGCAGAGGCTAAATGGTTACTCTGTCCTATCTCCTTCACAGAGTTAACATTCAACAAGGCAGAGGCCAAATGGTTACTTTGTCCTATCTCCTTCACAGAGTTAACATCAACAAGGCCAGGGATAAACAGTTACTCTGTCCTATCTCCTTCACATAGTTAACATTCAACAAGGCAGAGGTCAAATGGTTACTTTGTCCTATCTCCTTCACAGAGTTATCATCAACAAGGCAGAGGCCAAATGGTTACTCTGTCCTATCTCCTTCACAGAGTTATCATCAACAAGGCAGAGGTCAAATGGTTACTCTGTCCTATCTCCTTCACAGAGTTATCATCAACAAGGCAGAGGCCAAATGGTTACTCTGTCCTATCTCCTTCACAGAGTTAACATTCAACAAGGCAGAGGCTAAATGGTTACTTTGTCCTATCTCCTTCACAGAGTTAACATTCAACAAGGCAGAGGCCAAATGGTTACTCTGTCCTATCTCCTTCACAGAGTTAATATTCACCAAGGCCAACTCTAAACAGATACTGAACAGACCAGCCTGGTCCCTTGGAATCTACAGGCAAATGTCAATGAGCCATGAACTGCCAATGATAGCTATCACAGAGCTGGGGGCAGAAATCTGAAGTTATCACCCACACAAAAAATAAAATTGAATAAATCTTTTTTTTTTTTTCCTTTTTTTTTTACAATGTGATAGATTATCCTCTCCCCCCCCCCCTCTCTCTCTCTCTCTTTTACAATGTGATAGATTATAATCTCCTCTCTCTCTCTCTCTCTCTCTCTCTCCTCTCTCTCTCTCCTCTCTCTTTTACAATGTGATAGATTATAATCTCTCTCTCTCTCTCTTCTCCTCTCTCTCTCTCTTCTCTCTCTCTCTCTCTCTCTACTCTCTCTCTCTCTTCGCCCTCCCTTCCTCTCAGATGAAAAAATGTATGTGAATGCTTATCTTAACACTTGAAAACTAAAGATTATCCATTCATTCATTCTTTCTCTCTCTCTTCCTCCCTCCTGTCCCCAACACCACACACACACACACACACACACACACACACAGACACTATTTCAAAATAACTGTTGTCACACACACACACACACTTCCAATCCATTCTCTCTCTCTCTCTCCTCTCTCTCTCTCTCTCTCTCTCTCTCTCTCTCTCTCTCTCTCTCTCTCCTCTCTCTCTCTCTCTCTCCTCTCTTCCCCCCCTCTCCCTCTCCCCCTCTTTTCATAGACCCCATCATTGGCCATCTGGGAAAATTATGCAAGCTGTGTTAAGTGTGTTGGTAATCTGCAGAAGCTTACTAAGTTTTATATAATGTTTATAAATGGACTTGACCAGTTTTTTCATGAGGATGATATCTGAATTGCACATTTTTTTCCATTGGTGTGGAGTAGTGGTGTGGTGTGGTGTGGTGCGGTATGGTGTGGTGTGGTGTGGTATGGTATGGTGTGGTGTGGTGTGGTGTGGTGTGGTGTGGTGTGGTGTGGTATGGTATGGTATGGTATGGTATGGTATGGTATGACTGGTATTGTGTAATATGTTTTGAAAGATCTATATAAACACATACATTCATTTGCACACTAATAACATAATTATATGCAAGCTCAGCATACATCAAAGCACTGGGACTTTTTACTTTCCCTTATTTCCCTCAGAAAACTGTAGTAGGATGTTGCATACACATTTACACATATTCAATAACACAATCACACACAATACACACTGGATGGTTTAAAAATAAAATTAAAAAGCACATGGATGCTTATACCATCATCCTTGAAAAAAATGAATGAATAAATCAATAATTTTTAATAAATATCTTTTTAAAATCTCTCTCACTCTCTCTATTCCGCAACCCCCCCCCCCCCCCCCTCCCACTTCACACACACGCACACACACACACAATCTATGTACAATACCCTCCCCCCCAAAAAAAAACACAAAAAACTACTTTACTCCCACATAGTCTATACTCTCTCTCAAAGGGAAAACACACACACACACACATGCACGCACGCACGCACGCACACAC
>CM060332.1:12298410-12313410 GCA_030674155.1 Stramonita haemastoma
TTCAGGGTAGTGCCCTAATGAATCTTCCTGAAGTTAAGGGGTAAGAGAAACAGGAGGCAAGAAGTCATCAGTGTGTAAAAGAAGCCTAATGCAGCAGCAGCCTAACTAAACACAGCTGGCCTCACACAAATAACGGTGTGCAATGGCACACACTGTCATACTGCATTAAAAGGGAACGAGTAATCTAAGAGGTGAAATGTAATAATAATAAGTATGATAAAAACAATAATGGATTATTATCATTAATAACTGATGCCTCATTTGATAACTACAAAAACCCTAGGCATTTACAAAGTACCCTTTATCCTTATTACATTTTCATCATCATAATCTTTATCAATTAATAAATTCTGACACTTCACTGAATGACTAAAAAAACCCCTAGGCATTTACAAAGTACCCTTGTTTACTGTAATTATTACCATCATAATATTCATTTATCATTATCAACATTTGTGACGCTTCATTGAATAACTACAAAAGCCCTAACCATTCACAAAGTACCTTTTATCAATATTATCATCATCATTAATATTAAAATTATCATCATTTATGACGCTTCCTTGAATAATTACAAAAGCCCTGAGCATTTACAAAGTACCTTTTATTAATATTATCATCATCATTAATATTAATCATTATCATCATTTATAACGCCCCATTGAATAACTGCAAAAGCCCTAACCATTTACAAAGTACTTTTCAATAATATTATCATCATCATTAATATTAATATTAAAATTATCATCATTTATGATGCTTCACTGAATAACTACAAAAGCCTAGCACTTACAAAGTACCTTTATTAATATTATCATCATTTATGATGCCTCACTGAATAACTGCAAAAGCCCTACACATTGACCTAGTACCTTTTTAATCATGAAGGAAACACCAAAAACACTAATGACATGCACTGAAACCACACACACACACACACACACACACACAACCACCACCACACAAAGCCCACTGCCCAGTCACTGCTACCCCCCCCCCCCCCCCCCCCCCCCCCCTCCATCTCCAACAAGGTCACTGTGGTAAGAAGCATGGCTGAACCCAACACTAGCAGTGGATAAAGTCAAACCCCATGGCTCTTGGTTTGAACACAAAATAAATGTGCTTCCAAGCAAGATTTACATGCGAGAAAGGGAAGCAGAATGGTGGACAGAAAGTGGTGAAAGTTTTCCAGGAGGAAGAAGCACTATAGGAGAAAGTATGGCTGCCATATAATTTGGTTCTGTATAAAAGAATACTTCATAATTCTTAAAGGAGTGTGCATAACCCCCACCTATTCCCTCACTAACTTCATTTCTGACAACAACACAGAGTGCAGACTAGTACAGATTTAACTGTTCCAAAAAATTACCAAAAAGTTTCATAAATTCCACAACAGTTTTTTCTGTAGATGTTGCACTAGATGCTGAAGAACTATCTTTTAAAATGTCTTGGAGAGAGAGAGGAAAAGCTTGAGACAGGTCTTTACCTTTTTTCCTGCGACTTCTTGGCCAAAAAATACTTTATATCATAAGATTCATGATTCAAGATTCAAAAATACACACACAAAAAAGGAATCATTTATGACGATGCTAAGCTTCAGGATGCAGAAGATACAGGCATTCAGACAAAAGTTTGAAATATAGGGGGTCAAGGTCGCATGTTTTGACAACAGCGCTTTTAGTCACAACTCACTTTGACACAGGCTGGAAAACAGTGATCAGTGAACTAGATAACTTGTCATGGTCTACAGCAGAGGAGGGGACTGACTCAGAATCCAATTTTGTTCACATTGTTTTACTTTGAAAGTTGTCAAAGAAATCACAGGGAAGTTCAGATGGGTAGACCTATCAGTGTTGAGAAGGGGGAGAGGATTTTGCCTTGCCATGTACTGAGTTTTGTGTGATGTTAATGAGTGCTTGAGAGGATTTGCCTTGCCATGTGCTGAGTTTTGTGTGATGTTAATGAGTGCTTGAGAGGATTTTGCCTTGCCATGTACTGAGTTTTGTGTGATGTTAATGAGTGCTTGAGAGGATTTTGCCTTGCCATGTACTGAGTTTTGTGTGATGTTAATGAGTGCTTGAGAGGATTTTGCCTTGCCATGTACTGAGTTTTGTGTGATGTTAATGAGTACTTGAGGGGCACATGCAAATATCTAAGTACTGAAGGATGACTTTGCTTGATGGATTATTCTGTTGACATGTGCTGGCTTTTTTAAATGAATGTTTGTGTGTAAATATGCAGATTTATATATATAAATATGCAAATTTATTGCATACTCAATGTACCATCTGGAAATAACATTTTGATTTGATTTGATTCTCTCTCTCTATATCCCCCTCTCTCCCCTGAGCATTGTGATGATCAATATGTAGCGAACAGTAGTAGTAGTAGTAGTAGTAGTAGTAGTAGTAGTAGTAAGTAGTAGTAGTAGTAGTAAGTAGTAGTAAGTAGTAGTAGGCACCCATCAGTCTCAGAAGACAATGGAGTTTCGCTCTAGTCTTTAGAGAGTGCAAAGCCTGGTTGAGTAAGTATGGAGGGCAAGCTGTTACCCATGCAGCAGACCCCCCCCCCCCCCCCTCTCCATGCCACTGGAATAGTCCATTGGAAAGGCAGTCACCGATACGAATGGTTCCAGTACCATTGTAGGAGCTGCCAGAATGTTGCCATATACAGCCCCGAACCGCCCTGGGACTCCAACTCCCCGATTTTTTCTCAGGGATGGTGTCTTAACACGACACCTGTGTGCATGCTGGTTTTTTTAATTATTTTGTCATCCACTCCTACCAGCACAGGATGGCCTGCTCTTCTGAAAGGCGGAACGGGGTTTTAACGTGTGCGTAAGATGTTCTGCGTGCGTTCACACACAGGGCCTCAGTTTATAGTCTCATCCAAGTGACTGACATTCAGATATAACGACCAGAAACTTTTCTATTTTCAATAACAAAATCAGCAAAAATATTGGTCTTCAAGGGGAGTAAAATTGATAAATAATTACATTAGTAGTAAAATATAACTAAATAAAATACCAATATAACATTTTTTTCATTGCTTCCAACATACTGTTACATTTGTTGTCGTTGCGCAGTGTCAAGAGTGTGCCCTCTGCCTCACTCATCCCACCTAAAAATCACTGTGAGATTGACATTGCACACAGGATGAGAAGTTTGGGTGTAACTGTAAGACTGTTTTTCAGTGCCTTGCCATACAGGCAGCCATACTCTGGCTTTGGAAGATATTTCATCCTTTAAAGGGGATTGCAGGTTGTCATGTTAAGAGCTTGTCATGGCTGAAGGCAATCTCAAGAGAACCTTTTACATTGTGCATGGCCATACTGGGTAGAATGCGCAGTGCCAGGTCTTCTCCTGTGCTTGTGACACTGCAGGAGGTCTGCCCGCTGGCCTCAGTCTGCACATTCCAACTTCAGGCAGCTCCTTTAACAGCATGTTGATGTAGGCCAGGGCACTTAGCTGACATCAATAGCTGACAAAGCTTTTGGCCTGGGCACTTAGCTGACATCAATAGCTGACAAAGCTTTCGGCCTGGGCACTTAGCTGACATCAAGAGCTGACAAAGCTTTTGGCCTGGGCCAATGATCTAATCTGATGACAAACAAAACAACTTGTGGAGCAGTGCACATGCAAACCCCCACAGACAACTAACTCACCTTGTCAGCACCACTCTCTTCCTGGGCAGCAGGCTGTCTGTCTTCTGGCCTCAGTGAAACAAGCGCCAACAAGGTTTGAAAATGGCCGACACATTTTGAAAATGCCGGATAATTCCCACAATGGCCGATACATTTGAAAATGCCGAATAATTCCCACAATGGCCGATACATTTTGAAAATGCCGAATAATTCCCACAATGGCCGATACATTCTGAAAATGCCGGAAAATTCCCACAATGGCCGATACATTTTGAAAATGCCGAATAATTCCCACAATGGCCGATACATTTTGAAAATGCCGAATAATTCCCACAATGGCCGATACATTCTGAAAATGCCGGAAAATTCCCACAATGGCCGATACATTTTGAAAATGCCGAATAATTCCCACAATGGCCGATACATTCTGAAAATGCCGGATAATTCCCATGACACTTTGGCCAAATTGCTGATAATTTTCATCCACATCGGCAAATATTTGACCGTTCATTGCAGCCAGGGAGTGGTGTTGAGCAAGTGGTTCATGTAGAAAGTAGCTTTCTAAGCCATCATAAATGATGATACCACATTCAAATGTCATTACAGGGGGGAAATATAGCCTAGTGGTTAAAGCATTCAGCTCACAATCTGACACGTTTGGGAAGGTTTTTCTCCCTGAGTTAGCATCAATACAGACTCCACTTCCCTGAAAGTCCTTCAGATGAGACTATAAACCAAGATCCCATAAACACAAATGCATGTAGAATGTCTTGCACACATGCAAAAACCTGTCCTGCCTTCAGGAAGAGTAGGCCATTGTGTGCCAGGAGGAATTCCTCTATCAGTGAGGGCGGGACAGAACCAAAGCAACGAACACTACAGTTTTGCCCTGAAAAAATTCCAACAAACTTGCTTTGCATGGCAGAATTTAAACAATGGAGAACCAAAGCAACAAGCACTACAGTTTTGTCCTGAAGAAATTCAAACAAACTTGCTTTGCATGGCAGAATTTAAACAATGGAGAACCAAAGCAACGAACACTACAGTTTTGCCCTGAAGAAATTCTAACTTGAATTTGCTTGGCATGGCAGAACTAAAACTGCCAAAGATTATATTTTTGGCATGATTTTTCCAACTTGCAACCTTTGAAAATATTGATATATCTGGTGACATGCTGTCTTGTTCACCACCAAATGGAAGTGTTTAAGGAGAATTGACTCCGGACAATATAAATTACTGGCTTGCAGCAGTAAATATATGGTAATTAAATACTTTTGTTTTCAGAATAAACACTTGCTCTGCAAAGTTTTTTTTAACAAAAAATACACAGTTATAGTCTAGCTAAACTTACAGAAACCTACTATTCCTCAGAGCAAACATTCCTCTTACACACACACCACACACACACACACACAACGCACACACGCACACACGCGCCACACACACACACACACACACACACACACACACACACACACACACACACACACACTAGTCTGTAGTCATCAACTTACCTATGTCTTCAAGTCCTGCTGCCGTTGTCATTTTTGGTTCTTTCTTTCTTTCTCTCTTCTGATCTCAAAGAGTCATGCAAAGTCCTAGGGCTGCTCCTCCCTGACCCTCGAGACAAATAACAAACAGCTTTAGCAAGACAGTCTACAGAAGTATAAAGATCACTGATTTCATAACAAATAACAAACAGCATCAGCAAGGCAGTCTACTGAAGAATAAAGATCACATGACAGGACAGCGACATCACATCACAGGACAGAGAGTGAGAGACATCACATCACATCCCAGGAATGAGAGATCACTTCACAGGACAGAGTGAGAAACATCACATCACATCCCAGGAATGGAGATCACTTCACAGGACAGGACATCACATCAAATTACAGGAAAGAGACATATCACAGACAGAGACAATCCACATCATAGGACAGAGACATCCATCACATCACAGGACAGAGACATCACATCACAGGACAGAGACATCACATCACAGGACAGAGACATCACATCACAGGACAGAGACATCACATCACAGGACAGAGACATCACATACATCAGGACAGAGATCATCACATCACAGGACAGAGACATCACATCACAGGACAGAGACATCACATCACATCACAGGACAGAGACATCACATCACATCACAGGACAGAGATCATCACATCACATCACAGGACAGAGACATCACATCACATCACAGGACAGAGACATCCATCACAGGACAGAGAATCACATCACAGGACAGACATCACATCACATCACAGGACAGAGAATCCATCACATCACAGGACAGAGACATCACATCACAGGACAGACATCACATCACAGGACAGAGACATCACATCACATCACAGGACAGAGACATCACATCACATCACAGAGACATCACATCACAATGACAGAGACATCACATCACAGTACATCAGTCACATCATCAGTGCATCACAGTCACATCTCAGTGCATCACAGTCACATCTCAGTGCATCACAGTCACATCTCAGTGCATCACAGTCACATTTCAGTGCATCACAGTCACATTTCAGTGCATAGTCACATTTCAGTGCATCACAGTCAAATTCAGTGCAATCACAGTCACATTTCAGTGCATCACAGTCACATCTCAGTGCATCACAGTCACATTCAGTGCATCACAGTCACATTCAGTGCATCACAGTCACATTTCAGTGCATCACAGCCACATTTCAGTGCAATCAGTCACATCTCAGTGCATTAGTCACATCTCAGTGGCATCACAGTCTCATATCAGTGCATATCACATCACAGGACAGAGACATCACTTCACATCACAGGACAAAGACATCACATGACAGGACAGAGACATCACATGACAGGACAGAGATATCACATGACAGGACAGGATAGAGACATCACATCACAGGACAGAGACATCACAGGACAAGAGTCACATCACATCACAGGACAGACATCACAGGACAGACATTCACAGGACAGAGACATCACATCACAAGACAGAGACATCACATCACTAAGGACAGAGACATCACATCATAGGACAGAGACATCACATCACAGGACAGAGACATCACATCACATGATAGAGACATCACATCACAGGACAAGACATCATCATCTACAGGACAGAGACATCACATCACAGGACAGACATCACATCACAGAGCAGAGACATCACATCACAGAACAGGACATCACATCATAAGGACAGAGACATCACATCATAGGACAGACATCATCACAGGACAAAGACTCATCACAGTCAGGACAGGACATGACATCACAGGACAGACGGACTAGGACAGGACAGGACAGAGACATCAACATCAGTAGACAAGACATCACAGGACAGGACAGAGACATCACATCACACCACAGGAACAGACATCACAGGACAGAGACACACTTACATCACAGGACAAACATCACAGACAGGACAGAGACATCACATCATATCACAGGACAGAGACATCACATCACATCACAGGACAGAGACATCACATTACAGGACAGAGACATCACATCACAGGACAGAGACATCATATCACAGGACAGAGACATCACATCACAGGTCACAGGACAGAGACATCACATCACAGGACAGAGACATCACATCACAGGACAGGAGACATCACATCAACAGGACAGAGACATCACATCACATCACAGGACAGAGACATCACATCACATCACAGGACAGAGACATCACATCACATCACAGGACAGAGACATCACATCACATCACAGGACAGAGACATCACATCACAGGACAGAGACATCACATCACAGGACAGAGACACACAATCACAGGACAGAGAGATGAAGACATGACACATCACATCCAGGACATGAGACATCACATCACAGGACAGAGACATCACATCACAGGACAGACATCACGCACAGGACAGAGACATCACATCACATCACAGGACAGAGACATCACATCACAGGACAGAGACATCACATCACAGGACAGACATACAGGACAGGACAGAGACATCATCACAGGACAAAACATACAGGACAGGATAGAGAGATCAATCATAGGACAGAGACATCCACAGGACAGACACATCACATCACAGGACAGAGAATCACATCACATCACAGGACAGAGACATCACATCACAGGACGAGACATCACATCACAGGACAGAGACATCACATCACAGATAGACATCACATCACATCACAGGACAGAGACATCACATCACAGTCACATCTCAGTTCATTAGTCACATCTCAGTTCATCAGTCACATCTCAGTGCATCACAGTCACATTTCAGTGCATCAGTAACATCTCAGTGCATCAGTCACATCTCAGTGCATCAGTCACATTTCAGTGCATCAGTAACATCTCAGTGCATCAGTCACACCTCAGTGCATCACAGTCACATTTCAGAGCATCAGTCACATCTCAGTGCATCACAGTCACATCTCAGTGCATCACAGTCACATTTCAGAGCATCAGTCACATCTCAGTGCATCACAATCACATCTCAGTGCATCACAGTCACATTTCAGAGCATCGGTCACATCTCAGTGCATCACAGTCACATAACTGATAATATCACTGAAAGTATGAGATATTGTAACATTTGCTGGACATGATGGTACATACTTAAAGAAAAAAAAAGCACAGCGTTTGAAGTTCTTTGTCTTTCTTCCATAAAACGGACAACTTACTGCCATAACAATTAATGCATCTTTAGATAGTAAGTTGCTTCAGCACTGCAAACTGTTAAGGTACTGAAGAGTCATTACAAAGCATGTCTGCACATTATGCCACAATCTGGACCTAAAGTAATATATACATATATATATATATATAAGAAAATAATTTTAAGTTGTTTTACTTTCTTTCAGCAGCTTCCTTACTGCCATAATAATCATTGTTTCTTTTGACACTAAAACAGCCTTACCTTTGCAATGTGTGAGGTACAAAGATCTGTTACAAAGTGCACCAATACACTTTCATGATCTGCAACTGATGTAAAAAAATAATAATAATAATAATAAAAAAGAATGTAATCAGAGCTTTTGAAATGATCCAAGGATTTTAAATTATAAAATGTTTGTATTGCTGTAGTTACTGTTGTTGATATGGCGGAGGTAACGTGCTATGTCACAATTTTTGACATAATGCATCAAAGGGGGGAAGGAGAGAGGGGGAGAGAATCAAAATAAAAACTGAGCATGGGATATAGCTAAGTGGTTAGAGCACTGCGTTTGTGATCTCATGGAACAAGGTCAAGCCACCACTGAGGTTCCTGTTTCTGGGAATTTTACCCAAGAGTCAACATTACATCATTAGTACTGACTCCACTCGCCCTTAAGTCCTTCAGATGAGTCTATAAACTGAGGCCCCATTTGCAAACACATGCAGAACATCTTGCACACATTAAAAACTCCTTCCACCTTTTGGAAGAGTAGGCCATGTCATGCAAACTGGAATGGGTGGTAAATCTTTATTTTAAAACCATGCACACAAGGAGTCGTGTTTATATTCTATCTCTAAAGTCAGTATGCATTACATCAATGGTGAGTGAAAATGGCCACATTCACAAAATCTCACCTTTAGTAGACCTCAAAGCTCTACCTGAGGAACAAAAAAGGTTTGGTCACAATTGTCTTACAGAAAAAAAAAAGATTTAACAGAAAAAAACCTGTCTCTGATTTGATGGCCCCTGGTTGATCAAGTCTTGAGGTGAGCTGATTCCCCATACACCTTTTTGCCTGTGCTGAATGAGGGTCAAAGTCTTTGGGGTTGGAGGTTCACCAGAGGTCACTGGAGGGTCATTATGGTGGTTACTTCCCTGGGAGTCTCAGTCTGGTGCCACAGCTAAGCTGTCCATGTCATCAATAGGGGTTTAGTAGGTGGTGTTCTGTGGATGTTAGCTAAAATCCACCACCACAGACCACCATACAAGTGACCCAGCAGCAGTAGCTACCTATAGCTGGGGCCCCACAGCCTCCACCTAACACTGATGAGTTCCCTGTGGACTTATGACTTACAGGATGCAACATGGTGAGCTCCCTGTGGACTTATGACTTGCAGGATGCAACATGGTGAGCTCCCTGTGGACTTATGACTTGCAGGATGCAACATGGTGAGCTCCCTGTGGACTTATGACTTGCAGGATGCAACATGATAAGCCTGGGTTTGGAGGGGTGGGAGATTTAAGATCATAGATGAGCAGTGTGAGAAAAGACAGGCCATGGAAGTCACAGGAGCAGGCAGACAAAGAATTTCTTTTGTGCAATGGACTCTCAACCAAACATTTTCCAACATCACAGGGCTTCACTGCATTCCAATTAACTAACAGAGTTCTCTGCCTAGCATGTGATAGCTCAGTGGTCAAACCACTTGCTTTCCTAAAACTAATGTTAAGCAGCATCAAGCATGGTTACCAAGTAGATGGGTGACTGTTTGCATGCCATGGCTTCAGTACAGGACCCAAGTTCAACCTGCAATAAATGGGTACCTACCCCTTTAGAGTCAGGAAAGGTTAAATTCTTTTATATCGAAGATAATGGAATACGCATTCATGTGCTTTTTTTCATCCAGTCCCCGTGTGTATGTAGTTTTGTAAATCTTATCTGTTCCCACCGGCACACAATGGCCTACTCTTACAAAAAGCGGAACAGATTTAACATGTACGCAAGATGTTCTGCGTGCTGTCATACACTGGACCTCGGTTTACAGTCTCATCCGAAAGACTTTTAGGGAGAGTGGAGTCAGCACTGATGTTAACTCCAGGGGAAAAATCCCCTCCAAGGGGAATTGAACTGGGGTAGTCAAATTGCCAGCGCAATGTTCTGACCACAAGGTGAAGCAGTGAGGGAGATGGCACAACCCAAAATGCTGGCCACTTGATAAGTTGATAAACTAAGGTCTCTGATCAGTGATGCCTCCCTACCCTAGACTACATAGGTTATGGGTCACCTTCTTCACTGCCTGCTGACCCAAGCTTCAAAATCACTTGAAGCATAGGCTTACATAACCTTAATAACCAATATTATATATTATTTTCTGATTAACAAAGCTAAATTTACCGGTTGAAAACTCCAGTTTTCAACCACGCAAGTTATGCAAAGTCAGTTAAGCCTTGGCCTGTGTCATTGTCAAACTTTGTTAATTGGTGTAGCCTACCCCATTGTGATTTTTTTTTTTTGGGGGGGGGGGGGGGTAATGTCACGTGTCACATCAAGATGGCGGAATCCCTGACCCAGTCTAAAACCAGCCATTATATCCCCACTGCCCGCCAAATAACTTTCTCTTACTTTTCCCGTATATGCACCAATGTTATAACTATTCCTGAAACTCGTAACATCTTACCTTCGTATTTTCTGTGATCAGTCAGGGCATACCTCTTCAATCTTCCGATATGTTGGTGCATCCACACGAGCCCCCTTACCGGTTCTTTCGCGCGCGCTGGCCTCAGTGTCTTCTTTCGAACAAAACAGAGTGCGGATTGGCCCATATCTAGACAGAAAAGCAACCGAACTCGATTGGACGCGAAAAACGTAAACGAAAAGAAAATATTATATCGGCACAGTTTCCGCAACAAATTTATCGAGGACTTATTTCCTGATCGTCAATTCAACTGCCATCACTTACTATCGTTTCACTGATGAAGGGGCATCTCTATTCTAAGACGGGGGCTTGCAAGGTTTGTCTTGATACCGTAACTTGAACAAATCTACGAAAGGTGCCGGGCCGCGTGTCTTGGTTTGTTGTTGTTGTTTTTTTCCTTTCCTTTCTCGAAATCTATTATATAGAAAGGAGTGCATAGCATGTTTTGTTACCTGCTTTATTCTTACATCAGGTACTTGAAGAATTTTAGAAATAAGAAATAAGCAAGAGTTTATCATGTTTTGTCATAATCAATGACAGTAGGCTATACAAGTACTCTTTGTTTAACATTCGTTTAAAATCATACCTTTAAAGTCACAACTCTGATAAGATCAACCAGGTTGTTGGTCCCACCAAAAGCCTTCTTTGTACTATTTAGTATTCCTCACTTAGCCGTCACCTTCAATAAGGGAAAACCTTAGATTACGTCACCCAGGTGAAACCCATGTGGTGAGAGAGAAAGAAAGAGCGAAGAGAGAGGAGGGGGTGAGAGACAAGTGACGCGTTGGTAGCAAAGTTCACATGTAGGCGGGCTAAGAAATTCGGAGCTAGTAGTGTCCAGCGGCAGCTTTAATTGATTAATTAATTAATTTATTTATTTATTTATTTATTCTTTCATATCGAGGATAATGGAATAGCATTCTGTGCTTTTTTTTTACATCCAGTCCCCGTGTGTGTGCGTTTTTTGTAAATGTCATCTGTTCCCACCGGCACACGATCGCCTACTCTTACGAAAAGCGGTACAGGATTTAACGTGTTGCAAGATGTTCTGCATGTGTTCGCACACGGCCTTGGTTTATAGTGTCATCCAAAGGACTTGAGGGAAAGTGGAGTCAGCACTTAATTAAACAGAGTAGGGGGAAAACCCACAGACACTTCTCTGGCAAGGTAGCAGAAGCAGCAGCAGCCAGCTGTCTGTCTGTCTGTCTGTCTGTCTACCCTACCTACCTACCTATCTATACTATCTATCTATCTATCTATCTATCTATCTACTATCTATCTATCTATCTAGCCACATTGTGAGCTTATAGATCTAGGTTCATTGTTTTTTTTTTTTTTTTTTTTTTTTAATAAGTGTGAGTCTTCTGACATATTTTGTTGATGGTTGTTTGATGACGATGTAACTGAAGATGCTCTCTCTCTCTCTTCTCCTCTCTCTCTTCTCTCTCTCTCTCTCTCTCTCTCTCCTCTCCCTCTCTCTCCTTTCATTTCATTTCCTTCCTTCCAACTTCCACCTTCACTATTCTACATCTTGTATGGAGAGGAGTTTTTTGGTCTTTATGTTGGATTCAATTATGTTACCATTGGAATATAGAGATTGTTTTCCGTAGCTTTTTGTATTAAATTTTTTTATGTTTTGGTGTTTTTTTTATCCGTTTTTTCCTTTTATGCTACTTCTTGTTTTCCCGCTTACACACACAACACACACCACACACACACACACACACACACAACACACACACACACACCACACACCACACAGTTTGTTTAATAGTTTTAGTGATCAGTTAGGATGACGCGTTTTGTTGATGTATCCCTTTTTTTTCTTAAAATATGGTTGAATGCTGTGGTGTGATGCTGTATGTAGGTAGGGAGGGGTTCTTAGCTTTATTCCCTGATCAGGGCAAGGGCGGAGAAAAAAAGTATGTAAGCTTACTCTGTAACCTTGAAAATAAAGATTATTCATTCATTCATTCATTCTATCCATCTATCTATCTACCTATCTATCCTTAGTCTGGCGACCGTGGGGGCACCTGAGACTTGACAACAGTTCCCTCCATTACTCTCTCTCCTCTACCTTTCTCAAAATTTGTAAAAATGATCTGATATATATCTTTTTCTTTGGTTGGGGGGGGGGGGGGGCTGCTTTTGGGGGGGGGTTAGGTTTTTTGCTTTTTTTATGTTTTTGATTTTTTCTTCTTCTTTTGTTTTGTTTTTATTCTTCTTTTAATTTTAATCTATTTGATTTACATCAAATTTTACTCAATGCATCTGTCTTGACATTAATTTTCGAGTCAGCTGTGGACTATGTGTTGTGAATACATATCTATTTTGTTTAGATAATTATCAATGTATCCAGTTGGAGATTATCTGTTTTGCTGAAAATACCCCATCTCCTTTTTTAAAAATATAGGTTGAATTGTTGGTGATGGTGGTTTGTGGGGTAGGGGGTTGCTATTTCCTTGTTGTGGTTTATTTATTTATTTTTTTAGTTATATTCACTAAGGGCAAGGACCGGATGAAAAAAAATTATGTAATTCTTACTGAGTAACCCTTGAAAAATAAAGATTCTCTCTCTCTCTCTCTCTCTCTCTCTCTCTCTCTCTCTCTCTCTCTCTCTCTCTCTCTCTCTCTCTCTCTCTTGCTCTGTGTCTGTCTGTCTACCTCTGTCTGTCTGTCTCTCAGCCTGGTTTTCTATCTTTGTTCTTTCTTTTTATGCATCACACACACACACACACACACACACACACACACACACACACACACACACCCACAATCACACACACACACACACCACACACACACACACCACACACACACACACACACACACACACACCACACACACACACACACCACGCACACACACACACACACACACACACACACACACACACACCACACACACACACACACACTCAAGCAAGCAAGCAAGCAAGCAAGCAAGCAATGATGACAAAATTAACAAAACTGCATACACACAGGGACTGGTGTATATTTTATAAAAAAAAAAAAAAAAAAAAAAAAAAAGCACGTGGGGGCTTATTCCATTATCTTCGAAATTAAAGAATGAAGAATAAAGAAGCATGAGCACAAACACACCAGAGCGTGTGCGTAGACTGGACAAAACGGCATCCAGAACTGGAGGGTAAGTGAAGGCAGTACAGTGTTGGAAGAGGAAGAAGTCCTGACAAAAATCAATAACTGCGTCATTTCATGGAGACCTAGTGACCTCAGCTAGTTCAATGACATCATCAGAGACTGAGTGCTTTTCAATGGGATTTTAAAACAGACTGAAAGTGCGTTGTTCTTCCTCTTAGTTTTTTTTTTTTTTTGTAGTGTAACACAGGTTTGCTTCTGTTTCATGGGGACATTAAAAAAAAAAAAAAAAAAAGAACAAACGCAACACTTTTAGTTGTCCCTACAGTCTTCAACAAGCATTGTGATCGCGTATGGTATGGTGACAAAGAGACGAGTGCTGGAGACACATGCAAAATATCATTCATGTGCAAAACTCCCAAGTTTTGATGTCTGTGGGTGTTTGTTTTGTGGTGTGTTGTGTGGTTCGTCGTGTGTGTGGTGTGTGCGCGCGTGCGTGCGTGCGTGCGTGCGTGTGTTGTGTGTGTGTGCGTGTGTTTACACAATAGCAAAAATACTGAATAGCAAACAGACATAACACCACCGTTTCCAACCTCAGCCACAACACCAGCAACTACTACTATAATTACATCAGTACTTTTACACTCATCACAAAGACAAATAAGAAACATTTGACGATGCAACGTCTCCATCAATGTGTCAAAACCCTACATACCCTAAAGCATTCCCCGAATATCTCCCCTCATTCTATTCTCCTTCCCCTCACCCATGTTGGCAATGTCTTTTCCCTCCCTAGGGTCTGTGGCAGTCAGGCCAAATGCCAGCAGCAGATCACAGGCACTTACAGACGTCATTGTTCAGTGGAACAAAAATCACTAATAGTTCGT
>CM060332.1:12330910-12333410 GCA_030674155.1 Stramonita haemastoma
AAAACAATCCTTAGTAATGTCTTTTAGTTTTGATATATGTTTTGCACATTGAACACATGCACGTCTCCCTTTCATTGCAAGAGCATCCACACCTCTGTTTACACTCATTTTTGTGGTAAACACAAATCCTAAATAACTGTATTCATTCACCACTTCTAGTGTACTGCATCCAAGTTTCCATTTTTCATTCTTGCCCAAAAATCCACCTTTTCGAAAAACCATAACTTTAGTCTTATCGGTGTTAACCTTCAAAAACAATTTTTTACATGCAATGTCTAAATTGTTGATTTGATTTTGTAAACCAACTGCACTACTGGACAACAGAACTATGTCATCGGCAAACAAAAGGAGATATAATTCCAGTAAACCTGGCAAAAACTGAACACCATGAAGACCACTGTTGTCAACTACAGACGCTATTTCGTTTACATACATGGAAAACAATATCGGACTCAATATACATCCCTGTCTCAGACCTATTGGACAATCAAAAAAATCAGTAAGTCTGTCCTCTACACGGACACAAGACATGACAGATTCATATATAGCCATAACAGCATTTAAATATTTACCCTGTATTCACATTCTGCATCGTAACATTAAACAAAGGCTGTCGCTGAACAGAGTCAAAGGCTTTCCTCAGATCCACAAAGCATGCATAAAGCTTTCCTCCTTTCTTTGATAAGCATTTTTCCACAACTGCTTGGAGTGTAAAAATATGATCCGCTGTGGAATACCCCCGTCTGAATCCAGCCTGTGACTTCGTCAGTTTGTCATACTCTTCAGTCCACAGTACCAGTCTTTTATTCAGTACTGATGTATAACACTTGCTAACCAAGCTCAGTAATGATACACCCCTATAATTATCTGTCAGATTGTCATCACCTTTTTTCAAAATAGGTACAATAATCGCTTTTGCCCACTGGTTTGGGTAAACACCGTGATTAAACAAAATGTTAAACAATTTGGTTAAAAACTGCACAGCAATATTGTCTGCTAACTTTAACATTTCTGCCAAGATGTTATCCACCCCACAAGCCTTGCCCCTTTTTAAATGTCGTATGGCATCAGCCACTTCTTTCTCAGATATAGGCTGGTTAAGCTGGCTGCTTAAGTCACTACCTTCTGTCTGTGTGGATCCCCTATCTAGCCTCACACCGGTGTTTATCGTGTTATCATTAAACAATTGCTGAAAATGATTGAACCACTGTTCATCTGTTATATCTTTACAAAATTTTGATTTTCGTCCACCTGAAATTTGTTTTAGTTCTTTCCAAAACTTCCTGCTATTTTTACTAAGAGAAGCCAGGTACTTAGCTTTTTCACGCTTATGACTTGATTTCTTGCGTTTAATCAATTTTTTATATTCTGTTCGTGCCCTTACGTACACTAAACGGTCGTTATCTCCCTTGGATTGACGAAACTTTAACAAACATTGTCGTGCTTTATGTTTAGCATCTTTACATTCTGTGTCAAACCAAAGGGCATCTTGCTGATCATTCCCAATGCAGACACGCTTTTTCATACATTCACTAGCTTGCAATAATATATCTGTGAAAGTTTCCAATGCCCCATCAATGTCACAATCCAACAACGAAAACGCATGTAAGCACATATCTTGCATTTCATCAGAATGAAAAGTTGATAGAAAACTACTCTCCTTGGTATTATCCCAGATTAGTTTGTTGACCCATTTCCTACTGCTTTTACTTACTGTGCACATATCCTTTACATTATTACCTAACTTCAGCATGACAGGAAAATGTGGCGAGTCAATAAAAGCAACAATCTTTACAGCATGAACCAGATCAGCAACACACAGCTCTCTAGACATAATAATATAATCAATTGAACTTCCCCCATTGGGTGACACAAATGTCAATGACTCATCAAAACCAAACTGACACAAACCATTTAATATCACACAATCAAACATAGAACACACATTCAACAATTCTTTACCAAAAGCATTCACTTCTTTGTCATCAGATTTTCTCTCAAATAACAAGTCTGCTCCTTCACTCATCCCTCTGTGATTCCAAATTTCCTCATCCTCATCCACACTCATAGGCAAAGCATTCATACAACCTGTTCGTGCATTCAAATCACCAATAATGATTAAGGAAAAGTCCCCTGCTGCTTCATGTAGATCCACAATACACTGTTCTAGCACTTCAATGCCATACCCATGGTCAGCTGTGTTCCAATATTTACTGTCGTATGGGTGGATGTACAGACAGACCAAGAAAATATTTTTCTTAACATTAAATAACAATTTATCTATTTCTAAAACTACCATGTGTTCATATTTTGTTTCAATTCTGTGCACAAACTTTGCCAAAGACTTATGTACAAAAACAAGCGCGCCACCAGAATTTCTATAACTGTTCGACAGTTTCACTGCTTTTGAGATATGAATATCGTATTCACTGAATGTATGGTAAGTACAATTTTCAGAAGCTACAAAAGTTTCATTTAATGCAAAAATATCGTAACATAA
>CM060332.1:12346432-12376432 GCA_030674155.1 Stramonita haemastoma
TCGTTTATTTCGCAATTGGGGCTCAGATTGGCGGGAAGAGGGGGGGGAAAGGAAAAGGGAAAAGCGATTGGAAATTCCTTGTGGCTTGGGGGCTTGTTTAAAAGGATGGGGAAAAACTGTTAGAAATACGCAAAAAAATTTAAAAAATCGCCAGTTTAAAGGGAGGATCAGTTCAAATTGCCCGTGAACATTTTAAACTTTTCTTTTGCAATAGAGCGAGTTTTGGCTTTACATGCACAAAAAAAAGGGGGGGCTTGGTTGGGGGGAGATTCAGTTGTTATGGGCCCTAAATGACCAACTTGAAGCCTGACCTAAGACTTTTTTGCACGTATGCCCCAAAAAAAAAAAACCCCCACCCACCCCCAAACCAACCCCCAAAACACACACACACCCCAACCCCACACCAAAAATACTTGGCCCGTAAACCATCATCATCCCAGTTTTTCCCCAAATTCCCCCTTTCCCCCCCCCACCCCCCCCTTTTCACTCCCCGGGAAAAAAAAATTTTTTTTTTTAATTTTTTTTGTTTAATTTTCTTTTCTCTCTTGCGAAATCCCCCCAAAAAGGAGGAGAGAGGGGGGGGGGGAGGGGGGGACGGGGGGGGGGAAAAGGGGAGGGGGGGGGGGGGGAGGGGGGGGGGGGAAAAGGGAAAGGGGGGGGGGAAAAGGGATTGGAGGGGAAAAGGGGGAAAAAGGGGGGGGGAAAAAAAAAAAAAGGGGGGGGGAAAAAGGGGGGAAACCCCAGGGGGGAAAGGGGGAGGGGAGGGGGGGGGGAGGGAAGAGGGGGGGGGAAAGGGGGGGAAAGGGAAAGGGGGAGGGGGGAAAGGGGGGAGGGGGAGGGGAGGGGGGGGAAGGGGGGAGAGGGGGAAGGGGGGAGGGGGGGGGGGGGGAGACGAGAGGGGAGGGAGAGGGGTTTTCCCCCCCAAACATTAAAAAAATTAAAAGAAACCTGGTCCCAACAGCGGAGATGCCCCTCATATTTTACCATTCCCACTATCTGTGAACAGCCCCTGCCCCCCCCCCCCCCCCCCCCCCCCCCCCCTCATTTTTCCTTCCCGTTCCTCCCCCTCATTTAACTTGATCTGTCCCAAAGAAAAGGTTCAGAGGGTTTTTTTCCCCACCACACATTTTTTTGGTCTTTTTTCTTTCTTCTTCTTCTTTTTTTCCTTTTCTTTTTCTTCTTCTTTTCTTCTTCTTTCTGTCTTTTTTCCCTCTCTCTCTCTCTCTCTTTTCCTCCCTCTCTCTCTTTCTCTCTCTTTTTTTTTTTGTTTTTGGGTTAGTAAATAAAAAATTTTTTTTAGGGGGGTTTTTTTTTTAAAGGATGTTCCCCACCTCATAAATTTTTTCTCCGGAAAACTAAAGTTTTTGTGGCATTTATTTGTTTGTTTAATCTTTTTTTTATTTTTTTTTTTCCCTTTTTTTTTAATTCCCCCATTTTTTTTTTTTTTTTTGAAGTATTTTAGAGCCCCTTACTTTTTTCCCCCCCCCCCCCCCCCCGTAAATTTTTTGCTTGATTATTCATTCGTTGTTGTGGGGGGAAGGAAATGGAAAAATGGAAAAAATGAATGATTGGATGGATGGAGGGGATGGATGGAGGATGGATGGATGGATGGATGGAGGGTTTGGATGGACGGAGGAGGGGGGATGGGGGGGGGGAGGGAGGGAGGGAGGGGGGAATTTTAAGGGGTTTTGGGTAGAGGATGGATGGATGGTTTGAATGGTGGAGGAAAGGGGTTTGGATGGATGGGGATGGATGGGAGGGGATAAAAAGGTTTTGGGTTAGATGGGGATGGAGGGATTGGATGGAGGGGTTTGAGTGGTGGTTGGATTTTTTGGGATGGTGGATGGGGAGGGGGCGGGTGGATGGATGGAAGCCAGTGCAATCATTCCCTACTGAGAAAGAAGACCAAAAATATTTTCCAGAAAACTAGAAACAAATCTGTTCATGGACCATCATCTATGAGTGACTCTCCAAACCCATCCTGTTCAAATCATGAGCCCCAACATCCCCGAAGTCGGAATGCAGCTACCTTAATGGTGGGTAAAACCCGATCGCATACGCAAAACTTTCCCCTTTAATTAAAGGACCTCGGAGCTGTAGCCGAGGAACGAAACATCCTTATTCAAAGGCTACAACTACTGTACTGTTAGTCACACACCACTCTCTGGCTCACAGCAAACTCGTTTCTTCACATAACGGAAGATGAGTTACTGGCCTGTAGTCATGAAATTCTGTGGCACGGAAGTTATGGCTTGTATTTGTGGCATCCGTTTGGCAGCAAAAGTTATATCCTGTATCATTTTCACTCCAGACCGCGGAAATGGCAGTGGGTCACGGGTCATCGTATAATCTAGATGCTTGCTGGTCATACGATCATGTTTACTTCCGTGCAAATGGCGGCTGTCTTTCAACATGCTGCAAGTAACTTCTCAGCAAAGTTTTGGTCGCTGTTTAGGGGCAGGTTTTTTTGCGTTTTTATAGGAAAAAAAACGTTGTCAAACATATCAGTAAGGCTGCCAGAATATTTACTGTCGAAGAGGTGGTGAGAATTATGTTTGAATGCTTGCACAGTGGTGAAAAAAGTGATGAGTTGATAGTTACCATTTGGTTGTTGTGTACTATACATTTGGTCATATTCTAGTGTGGTCTTCATTTATAAGGTATAGACATTAAAAATGTTATCATTTTCCACCCCAATATTTTGTATATTTCCCGTTAAAAACCTGGTTATTTTCCCATGATTGTAAGCTACCTCATCCTGTCATCATTTGACATAGTTTTTTTGATAACAAGTATTATTCTCCATAACTTTTTTCTCTACAAACACATACGTTTATATAGATGAAAAAGTATTTAAACTTTTGTTTTTTTGTTTTTTTGGTGAGCATGACGTTTTTCTTTAAAAAATGTGCAAACAGTTCTAGAAGTCAAAGAGTTCATGATATCCTGGCCTGAGAGGTTATGGTCTGTACTACTTTGAGGGTTTTCCTCCGACAGTAGAAACTACAGCCTGTTTGATGGTATCAATAATGACAGTAGAAACTACAGCCTGTTCTGATGGTATCCCTATAAACTGCAGCCTGTTCTAATGGTATCCCTATAAACTACAGCCTGTTCTTATGGTATCCCTATAAACTGCAGCCTGTTCTAATGGTATCCCTATAAACTACAGCCTGTTCTAATGGTTATCCCTATAAACTACAGCCTGTTCTAATGGTATCCCTATAAACTGCAGCCTGTTCTAATGGTATCCCTATTATGTTTGATGGTTATTTTAACTACAGCTTTTCTAAATGGTATCCTTTAGAAGTCAAGCTGTTCAATGGTATCCTCATAATATGTCTACGCTGTTCGAGGTTTTATCCGCAGTAAAAGTACAGCCTGTTCTAATGGTATCCTATGACAGCAGAAACCACAGCCTGTTCTGATGGTATCCCTATAAACTACAGCCTGTTTAATAGGTATCCCTATAAACTACAGCCTGTTTTGATGGTATCCCTATAAACACAGCCTGTTCTGATGGTATCCCTAACAAACTACAGCCTGTTCTAATGGTATCCCTAAAAACTACAGCCTGTTCTATGGTATCCTATAAACTACAGCCTGTTCTATGGTATCCCTTAAAAAAACTACAGCCTGTTCTATGGTATCATATATACAGCTGCAGTCAAAACTACAGCCTGTTCTATGGTATCCCTATAAACTACAGCCTGTTCTGATGGTATCCCATAAACTACAGCCTGTTCTGATGGTATCCCTACAAACTACAGCCTGTTTATGGCCTAAGTACTGCTTTGAGGGTATCATAGACATAGAAAACTACAGCCTGTTCTGATGGTATCAATTGACTAGTACCAGCTGTCTTAATGATCATTACCCCATAATTTATGGCCTGTATTATCTGTATTATCTTATTTATCAGGGAGTGGGATAGTTCAGGGTCAGAGCCTGGCTTTCCCCAACTAATGTTAAGCAGCATCGAGCGTGGTTACCATATATTGGATCGGCAACCGTTTGTGGGCCTTGGTTTTAGCTACAGTCCCCCAGTTTATCCCAGTTCACCCAGCTGTAAATGGTCACTGCCCTCTTTAGTGTTCAGGGAAGGTAAAGCGGCGAGGGAGAGGAGATGGGCACCCCTCACTATGCTGGCCCTTAGAGAAGCTGAGGT
Source organism: Stramonita haemastoma (assembly GCA_030674155.1). Taxonomy (NCBI): domain Eukaryota; kingdom Metazoa; phylum Mollusca; class Gastropoda; order Neogastropoda; family Muricidae; genus Stramonita; species Stramonita haemastoma. The sequence continues at coordinate 12,350,601 of CM060332.1, forward strand.
CTCTGATACCTCGCTCGCTTCCTACGACCACATAGGTTTAGGACACCTTTTACCTTTTTACTATACAGCAAGTAGCTCTAGTTTGTGTTTATGATATTTATGACTGCAGAATGTTATAACCTATTATTAATAGTATTCCTCTAACTAAAAATCGGTAGTCTTCATAAGCGAGATTTTCTTTAACAGCAAAAGTCATATCTGTCTCGCCTGTGTATGGTAGTGGTATTTTCCTTACGGGAAAGTCATTGCCTGTAGAATTGTAATCCTGACAGCAGAAGATGCAATGATGATCCTAACAGTAGACTTTATAGCCTGCAGTGTATCTCACTCAGTGAGTATAGACGTAATGATCCTGACACAGAAGTATGGACTGAACAATACTATATCCTGACAGCAGAATTTATAGCCTGCATCCATCATCTCAGCAGAACTATTATCATTACGGTCACAGAAGTTATATAGCCTGTATCAATTATCTCATGACATCAAATGGTATGGCCCGTATCAATTATCTTGTTACAGCAGAAAATATAGCCTGTATCAATTATTTTGTTACAGCGAAAATATAGCCTGTATCAATTATCTTGTTATAGCAGAAAATATAGCCTGTATCAATTATCTTGTTACGGCAGAAGTTATAGCCTGTATCAGTTATTTAGTTACGACAGAAAATATAGCCTGTATCAATATCACCTGTGTTAATTATTTCATGACAGAAAAAAATATATCCCGTGTCAATTATCTTCTGACAGCAGAAGTGATAGCCTGTGTCAATTATCCCCGACAGCAGAAGTTATATCCCGTGTCAATTATTTCCTGACAGGAGAAGTTAAACCCAGTGTCAATTATCTCCAGACAAGAGAATTTATATCCCGTGTCAATTATCTCCAGACAAGAGAAGTTATAGCCCGTATCAATTATCTCCTGACAGGAGAAGTTATATCCCGTGTCAATTATCTCCAGACAGGAGAATTTATAGCCTGTGTCAATTATCTCCAGACAAGAGAAGTTATATCCCGTGTCAATTATCTCCTGACAGGAGAAGTTATATCCCGTGTCAATTATCTCCAGACAAAGAGAAGTTATATCCCGTGTCAATTATCTCCTGACAAGAGAATTTATAGCCTGTGTCAATTATCTCCTGACAAGAGAAGTTATATCCCGTGTCAATTATCTCCAGACAAAGAGAAGTTATATCCCGTGTCAATTATCTCCTGACAAGAGAAGCTATATCCCGTGTCAATTATCTCCTGACAGGAGAAGTTATATCCCGTGTCAATTATCTCCAGACAAGAGGTTATATCCCGCGTCAATTATCTCCAGACAAAGAGAAGTTATATCCGTGTCAATTATCTCCAGACAAGAGAAGCTATATCCCGTGTCAATTATGCCCTGACAGGAGAAGTTATAGCCCATGTCAATTATCCCCGACAGCAGAAGTTATATCCCGTGTCAATTATCTCCAGACAAAGAGAATTTATAGCCTGTATCAATTATCTTCTGACAGCAGAAGTGATAGCCTGTGTCAATTATGTCATGACAGCAGAAGTTATATCCCGTGTCAATTATCTCCAGACAAAGAGAAGTTATAGCCCGTATCAATTATCTCCTGACAGGAGAAGTTATATCCCGTGTCAATTATCTCCAGACAAAGAGAAGTTATAGCCCGTATCAATTACCTCCTGACAGGAGAAGTTATATCCCGTGTCAATTATCTCCAGACAAAGAGAGGTACCAGCCCAGCCGATGTCAACAGTATTCCCACAGCGTCATGTCTAGCTTTTAGAGCCGGTGTGGTGAGCGCAAATGAAAGAACGACAACTTCCTGTCCTGATGCCATCCATCCCTTTACATTCCCCGCTGGGACTCTAATTTATTGGGGGGGGGGGGAACATTAGCCGCCTGAGGGATAGCAGCTGAGACCTGAAAGGTTTTCATTACCATTTAGCTTTCGCTTACGTGGGCTTTCTCTTTGTTTGCTTGCTTGCTTGTTTACCAGGGGTTTATGTTATGTTTTGTACATACTCGCTCTTTCTTGTTCTTCAGCTCCCTTCTTCTCCTTTCCTCCATTTCTTCCCTTTCCTTTCTGTCTTGTTGTTGTTGCTGTTGCTGTTGTTGTTGTTGTTGGTGTGTGTAGTAGTAGTAGTAGTAGTAGTAGTAGTAGTAGTAGTAGTAGTAGTAGTAGTGTAGTAGTAGTAGTAGTAGTAGTAGTAGTTCTTCTTCTTCTTCTTCTTCTTCTTCTTCTTCTTCTTCTTCTTCTTCTTCTTCTTCTTCTTCTTCTTCTTCTTCGCAATTCTTCTTCGCAATTCTTCTTGGCAATTCTTCATCTTCGCAATTCTTCATCTTCGCAATTCTTCGCAATTCTTCTTCGCAATTCTGCTTGGCAATTCTTCTTCTTCTTCTTCGCAATTCTTCTTCTTCTTCTTCTTTGTTGCACCATTCTTCTTTTCTCCATTCTTCTCCTTTGCATTCTTCTGCGCATTCTTAGATTCCTTGTCCCTTCCCTCTTCCTCTTCCATCTTCTTCCTAACTCTTGTTTCGCTCTTTTTTTATCTTTCAAAATTTTTTTTTATTATTCTGGTGAGATTCTTTGATATGTTTAGTTGTCTTTTCATGGTTTTACTTTATTTAATGCGTTATGGTTCTATCACATTAAATAGTTTTACTTTCGGGATTTGTTTTTGGTATATCAAGGAAGTAGATGAATGATAAAACAATTTAAAAATTAATGTCTGATCTATTACTTCAGCATAAAACAAACATTGAAAAGAGGGCAGGGCAGTTGGAACAGTTTATTTTATTTTATCTTTTTTTTTTTTTTTATTACTGAAGATCGGTGGTCTAGAGGGTATGAATCCAATCTACAAAGTAAAAAAGATTGATTTTGATTCACATCTAAGCCTGTATTTTTTCCCCATTCATTAGATCAGTGGTGGTAATCTGCGTGTTAGACAGGGAAGAGACGATTAGTCGAGTCCCTAGCTATAATTAGGCCACATACGTGTTAAAGCACTTACATGAACCCACGGCAATTCGAAGGCTGTCGCTTGCAAAGCTCTGTAGAAAACAGTTTCTCTTTTACGAAGCAGAAAAGTACACATGCAGACAGGCAAAACAATAAAACAAAAAAAGGAGTGACACATAACTAGTGGCAACGCACTCTCTCCTGGCGAGCAGCCTAGAAATCTGCTGTGACTGAAAGTGCTATGCCATACCATACAATACAATACAAAAACAATACAATAAAATGTCATACAATACAACACAACACAGTACAAAACACAACTCCACACATCACAACAGAACAGAATTGGTAGGAGTGGATGGGCTTTTGTTGTAATTGTTGTTTTTTGTTTTGTTATTTTTTGTGGTGTGTTGTGTGTATGGATTTCTTTTTTTTTTTTTTTTTTTGGGGGGGGGACGCAGAGTCTCTGGGAAAACTGAAACTGTAGCACTGCAGAACAAAAGAAGGGGGATTATTGTTTTGCTTTGTTTTGCTTGTTTACTTGTTTATTCGTTTATTTGCGGGTGGTTTGTGTTTTGTGTTGTTGTTTGTGTCTGCTTGGTCGCTTGCTTGCTTCCTTCCTTCCTTCCTGCTTCCTTGCTTCCTTCCTTGCTTCCTTCCTTGCTTCCTTCCTTGCTTCCTTGCTTCCTTCCTTGCTTCCTTGCTTGCTTCCTTCCTTGCTTCTTCCTTGCTTCCTTGCTTCCTTCCTCTTGCTTCCTTCCTTGTTCCTTCTTGCTTCCTTCCTGCTTCCTTCCTTCTTGCTTCCTTCCTTGCTTCCTTCTCCTTGCTTCCTTTTCCTTCCTTGCTTCCTCCTTGCTTCCTTTCTGCTTCCTCCTTGCTTCCTTCCCTGCTTCCTTCCTTCCTTCCTTGCTTTCCTTCCTTGCTTCCTTCCTGCTTCTTCCGTCCTTGCTTCCTTCCTCGCCTGCTTCCTTCCTTGCTTCCTTCCTTGCTTCCTTCCTTGCTTCCTTCCTTGCTTCCTTGCTTCCTTGCTTGCTTGGCTTGGACGCTTGAAGTAAAATGGTGATGACAGTGTATTTCGGGTTCCAGTTTGTAGTTACGTACCTGCTCAAAGAGACCATTTACTCATTTTCCACCCGTAGTCTTTGTGCTTCGGTCTCTTCCTCCTCCTTCCTGTACCTTCATATATCACCTCCCTTTCACCCACCCCACCCCACCCCACCTCACCCCCAGCGCAAGGTTACATAATGATCTGACAGAGGCAGGAGAAGAGAGGTAATGGCAGCCAGTAAGCTGTATTCTATAGCAGACCTGCTGTGTCTGCATTCAGTCATTTACACCACGAAGATGGGGTGTGTATATGTGTGTGTGTGTATGTATGTATGTATGTATGTATGTATGTATGTATGTATGTATGTATGTATGTATGTATGGATGGATGGATGGATGGATGGATGGATGGATGGATGGATGGATGGATGGATGGATGGATGTATGGATGTATGGATGGATGCATGCATTACATGCATGCATGTATGGATGTATGGATGTATGGATGGATGGATGCATGCATGCATGCATGCATGCATGCATGCATGCATGCATGATGCATGTATGTATGTATGTATGTATGTATGTATGTATGTATGTATGTATGTATGTATGTATGTATGTATGTATGTATGTATGTATGTATGTATGTATATAACAGGGTGAAAACATTCATTACATATAGTTTATATGTAATAGATAGTTTTCCTTGTTTTAATGTCATAGACTACTAGGTGATTTAGACAAGCAAGCTTGAAAAAATAATTAGAACAAAAACCATTGATAAAAGGAGATGAGATTATGCAGAGTTCTGGGAAAAATACAGCAACCTCCCCACTATTGATCGATATAATTATAACTTCAGCAGTTGATGACTATTTGTTATTCTCACATAGATACAACGTGACCTAAGTAAAATCAATTTGTTTGAACTTAAAGGGTGGGTACTTACCCACTTAGTGGTAAAAAGTGACTGTTATTCGCAGTTAACTCAAGTGTATAGTTTTTATGCTTATAGTTTAAAAGTTTGTATGTTTTTTTAGTCAATGGTAAACATTATTACATTGTATTCTACGTTGGTGTGTGTGTGTGTGTGTTCTGTGTGTGTTGTGTGTGTGTGTGTGTGTGTGTGTTGATGTGTGTGTTGTTTGCGTGCGCGCGCGTACGCGCGCTCGTACATGTCGTGTGTGCGTGTGTGCGTACGTGTGTGCGTACGTAATGTGAGTGTTTGTGATATTTTTATTTGAAGTTATCTTAGAATGTTTGAACCAGTACGAAATATAGCTATCTTGTGTCTTTTGATTAATGATCGTATCATTATGCCTGTCAGTATTGTAACTGCCTTCAGGGATGATAATAAGTGTTTTGGACTTGATTGATTGACATGACTTGATATGGGTATGCTCTTAATATCACACTAGCATTTATGGCAACTCATAGATGAAGTGTCTGCTTGTGGATTTCTAAGCAGAGGTGGCATAGCACATACAGAAATCACCACTTGCAGTTTAAAGTACTCTTCTTTTGCACACGATACGCTTCCGTTGTTATGGTTAATTAAGTGTCAGGTATGATACTGACACTGTTAAAAATGGATTTGAGAGCTAATCAGAGCCGTGCATCATGTCTGAGTCTCCAAATCATTAGAAATAAAAATTCTCTCTAAAGGACAAAGTATGACAGATGATACACGGTAAATGGTGTTTCTGTAAACAAAACTTACTGCTGTCATGGCAGATGTTGCTATTTGAATGCTTTTTAAATATCATTTACAGATAAAACATGTCAACCGTTATTCATACAACAATGACTGTTTTCATAAAAGATGGTACTTTTTGGAGGCTCTTGACCCAAAGGTTCTTCCATAGTCCAAGGAAATGGATCGTTTCAGGATGGAGAGGGTGAGGAAATGGATGATGGAGAAAGGAGGATGAGGAGGGGGGTGGGGGTAGATCAGCCAGGCTGGAAGTTAGGGTAGAAGGACAGTCAGAGAGAATGTAGGAGGTAAACGATCTCTCACCTTAGTTTTGTTGTTTGGAATAAGTGCTGTCTGTGGGATGAATCTGGCCACAGCCTTCACTCGCTGAGGATGGATATAACTCCCCCCCAGACCTATTGTTTGGACCATAGACACACACACAACTGGGCGCAGGGTGGGTAGGAGTGGGGGGGGGGGGAAACAACCATTCCATAGTAGTTCCATAGGGCTGATTGTGAGGAATGTACTTGATGTGAGGAGGAGTATCGATATCCACACTGTTGGGGAGTATACAGACTATTGGGGAGTGTAGACTGAGGAGGGAATGTAATTTTATAGACTGTGTAGGAGTATACAGTCTGTGGGGGGGGGAGTATGCAGACTGTGGGGGAGTATACAGACTGCTGTGGAGTATACAGACTAGAGGGGAGTATAATTATACTGTGGGGAAGTATACAGACTGTGGGGGGGGGTGTATACAGACTAGAGGGGAGTATAATTATACTGTGGGGAAGTATACAGACTGTGGGGGAGTATACAGACTAGAGGGAGTATAATTATACTTTGGGGAAGTATACAGACTGTGGGGAGTATACAGAGTGGAGTATATCATACTAGTGGGGAAGTATACAGACTGCGGGGGAGTATACAGACTGCTGTGGAGTATACAGACTAGAGGGGAGTATAATTATACTTTGGGGAAGTATACAGACTGCTGGGGAGTATACAGAGTGGAGTGATTAATCATACTGTGGGGAAGTATACAGACTGCGGGGGGTATACAGACTGCTGTGGAGTATACAGACTAGAGGGGAGTATAATTATACTGTGGGGAAGTATACAGACTGTGGGGGGGGTTGGGGGTATACAGACTAGAGGATTAGTTATATTATTACTGTGGGGAAGTATACAGACTGTAGGGGAGTATACAGACTAGAGGATAGTATAATTATACTGTGGGGAAGTATACAGACTGCTGTGGGAGTATACAGACTAGAGGATAGTATAATTATACTGTGGGGAAGTATACGACTGTGGGGGGGGGGGTATACAGACTAGAGGATAGTATAATTATACTGTGGGGAAGTATACAGACTGCTGTGGAGTATACAGACTAGAGGATAGTATAATTATACTGTGGGGAAGTATACAGACTGTGGGGGGGGGGTATACAGACTAGAGGATAGTATAATTATACTGTGGGGAAGTATACAGACTGCTGTGGATATACAGACTAGAGGATAGTATAATTATACTGTGGGGAAGTATACAGACTGTGGGGGGGGGTATACAGACTAGAGGATAGTATAATTATACTGTGGGGAAGTATACAGACTGTGGGGAAGTATACAGACTGCTGTGGAGTATACAGACTATGGGGGAGTACATAGACTCTGGGGGAGTATATAGACTATGGGGGAGTATACAGACTACGGTGGAGTAGACGGACTGTGGGGGGGAGTAGACAGACTGTGGAGAGAGCAGACAGACTTCATGGAGCATGTGACTTCACCAGTAAAGCCGCCACTTGTCAATTAAAGCACTGACATACCTTGCAGTGTTGACTAAGTCAGGTTTATCATCATCTAGGGGTAGTGTTAGGGTTAGAAGTGAGGTAATGGCTAAGGTTAGTGATAAAAAAAAACCCACTGGCATCTCTCACTGATCTGACTCTGTTGACTGCAGGAAGAGTTATGGGTGATAGGGTCAGTGGTAGTGTTAGGAGTGGGTTCAGGGGTAAGATTAGCAATGAAAACATTGGCTGGGTGGATCTTGTTGTTGGCAGTGTTGACTGCTGTAATGATCGTAGACACGCGTATCTATAGGAGGAGCGAGTTTAGTGGGGAGGTGGGGGGTGTGGGGGTGTTACATGACAGCATTTTGTAATTTTGGTGCTCTGAGAGAGAGAGAGAGAGAGAGAGAGAGAGAGAGAGAGGAGAGAGAGGAGAGAGAGGAGAGAGAGAGAGAGAGAGGAGAGAGAGAGAGAGAGAGAGAGACAGACAGAAGACAGACAGACAGACAGACAGACAGACAGACAGACAGACAGACAGATAGACAGACAGACAGACAGGACAGACAGACAGAGACAGAGAGAGAAGCTGTAATTTGTACTATTCCACCATATACTTTTACTACATCCAGATCCCACAGCCATTATTTTGAAAGACAAGCAGACAGACAGACAAATTGGTAACAAGACATATTGACAGGCATACAGACAAATCTGCAGACATACAGAAGCCAGCCAGCCAGCCAGACAGACAGAGACAGACTGATAAAGGGACAGACAAGATAGTGGGTGTGGTTAACAAGACATGGGTCTCTTTTAGCAACACCCTTCTGTAGCTAGATAACAGAGCCATTAGTCTACACAGAGAGAGAGGGAGAGAGAGAGAGAGAGAGGAGAGGAGAGAGAGAGAGAGAGAGAGAGAGAGAGAGAGAGAGAGAGAGAGAGAGAGAGAGAGAGAGAGAGAGAGAGAGAGAGAGAGGATAATCATATTATGCAGATAATGCAGAAACGAGTTTAGCTACCAGAGCCTTTTTTTTATCCGATTAAGAAAATGGCTGAAGGCTCACTCACTTGCTCACTCACTCACTCACTCACTCACTCACTCACTCACTCACTCACTCACTCACTCACTCACTCACTCACTCACACAAACACTATTAGCTGCACAGCCGCCCATGAGAGGAAGCAGGAGGTTGAGGAAGGCAGGGGGAGGGGACATGACGTTACATTCATCACCTAGTCCTACAGCCACTGGGACATGGCTAACCATCTTTTTCTCCTTATCTGTCTCTTTCCCCATCCAAATCCACTGGGGTTTTTAGCTACTTGCATGCTGTTTTACAGAGGACTGTGCCCTACAAGTGTCAGACCTGTCTTCTTCTACCGGCTAAGCAGAAGGGAGGAGAGACAGAGGGAAGGGAAGGATACTGCCCTCATCAGTCAACCTTCCTTCTAATTAAACAGTGACACTGTGCAAAGGCGAAATGTGGAAAAGCGCTAGGGCCAGAGCGTTAAACTCCTGATACGACTTGTCTGTGAGAGTTGAAGGATTGAGTCTTCACTGAGCTGTCCATTTTAGGGGACATCTTCACTCCCTTCCCTTCAGAGCTGACTTTCCTTTCATTTCCCTGTGAGTTCTTTAGATGAGACTGCAAGCAAGTGCAGAATGTCTTGCATGTGTACAATACAGGTGCACATACATGCAAACGTGTAAGCACACATGCACACACGTTACACAAACACATACACAAAACAAATAATTTTATACACACATTTTTTAAAGCCAAATTTTCACACACACACACACATACATACATACATACACGCACGCACGCACGCACGCACGTATGCACGCACTCACACACGCACTCACACACACACTCACTCACTCACTCACTCACTCACTCACTCACCGCCCACTCACTTAAGCATTCACTCATTCTACATGATCACCAAACCAGTCAGCGAGCCAGGCAGTGCCAAGAAGTCATCAAGGCACTGGAGTGAAAATCTCACCACCAGATTTTCTATCCACCGCCCCAGATATGTGGCAAACCCTGCATTTCTGCCAAATTGTTCCCTTGTCCTCTGCAGCATTAACTATCTACCCCCCTTGTTTTGTTTTTGATTGGCACACTTTTCAACATTTTTTTTTTAATTCATGAATAACGCTAGCAAAACTATACGAATGCACGAAAATGACAGCTAGAATATTTCAGTTATCTGCATATCTGTCACCAGGTAATCGTTTCATGGTCAGACCACTATCTTTGTACACCCTTGTATCTTTCTCCCTTGGCAGATCTCTGTTTTTATCAAGACTGTTGGATCTTGTCACATGGCCATGCCAACGTAGTTTAAATTGTGACGCTCCACCACATAATGAGACGCATTGCACCTGAGGTCAATTTTTAGTTATTGACATGTTATCAAACTGCAATAAAGTGGCTATACAATAAAAAAAAAACCAGATTGAAAATCGGACAATTCTAGGAAAAGTTATTGCAAGTTGAAATGCTAGACTGCAGGAAATGACAAAATGAGAAATTAACAAGTTTAGCATCCTGATAGGTGGTCAGAATGAGGGCTTGGGTATTTTAAAAACACGTTTAAAGGCAAATGGAAACAAAATTATGACTTGATATTTCACTATAAGGTAGAATAATGGCTATACTTTAATAATCAATCAAAATCTCAAAATTGCCAACTTGACCCCACCTGCCTTTAATGGCTCCTAGCAGAAAAGTGGGTTATGTGCTAAGCGACTCATTTCATGGTGGAGCGCCACAAATGTTTTGACTGAAATCAGCAGAGCTTTGAAGGGACAATGAACTATCTGATGGAACAGCACACTTGTTCATAGGTGGAACTGCTCTGGTGTTTACTATCTTGCAACAAGACCCCTGTCCATGGTCTGCGGACTTCTTTCTAAGATCTACTGTCAGTGCCCATGTCTGGCATGTATACAGGAAGTTGGAAGACACTAATGCACGCATCACTGCTGTCAGTGCCCATGTCTGGCATGTATACAGGAAGTTGGAAGACACTAATGCACGCAGCACTGCTGTCATGCCCATGACTGGCATGTATACAGAAAGTTGACAGACACTAATGCACGCATCACTGCTGTCAGTGCCCATGTCTGGATGTATGTATGCAGGAAGTTGGAAGTCACTAATGCACGCAGCACTGCTGTCACTGCCCATGACTGGCATGTATACAGGAAGTTGGAAGTCACTAATGCACGCAGCACTGCTGTCAGTGCCCACGTCTGGCATGTATACAAAAAGTTGGAAGACACTAATGCACGCAGCACTGCTGTCACTGCCATGACTGGCATGTATACAGGAAGTTGGAAGACACTAATGCACGCATCACTGCTGTCAGTGCCCATGTCTGGCATGTATACAGGAAGTTGGAAGACACTAATGCACGCAGCACTGCTGTCAGTGCCCATGACTGGCATGTATACAGGAAGTTGGAAGTCACTAATGCACGCAGCACTGCTGTCAGTGCCCATGACTGGCATGTATACAGAAAAATGACAGACACTAATGCACGCAGCACTGCTGTCAGTGCCATGACTGGCATGTATACAGAAAGTTGACAGACACTAATGCACGCAGCACTGCTGTCAGTGCCCATGACTGGCATGTATACAGGAAGTTGGAAGACACTAATGCACGCAGCACTGCTGTCAGTGCTATGACTGGCATGTATACAGGAAGTTGGAAGTCACTAATGCACGCAGCAACTTTGTCTTTGGTTCGGTTGAAATGCTCTTGTCTTCTCATACGGATTTTAGTGCAGACAGTGCTGGTGTTGCTTTTTTTCTGGCTTAAGAGGATTTCTGTTTGTCTGGGAGAATTTCTGTCTGTATGTATGTTGTTCTGTCTGTCTGTCTGTCTGTCGGATGAGCAACAAAGGCGCAGATAAGTCTCCTGGCTTGCCTTCTTTTGTTTGAGCTTTAAAAGACCCCTTGACTTTTTTAATTTTTTTTTAGCTTTTACAAACCCTGTGACATTTGAGAGCTCCATGTGCAATGCTTAACTTAATCTAGTCTTGGACTTTTGCTTTCAAACTGACTACTTGTAAATCTGAATGTAGCAACTTTCTCAACTTTTGCAAATCATCTTCTGCCCCTGCAACCATTGCTGGCAGACATGTTTCTCATTCTCCTGGAACTTGATGATCTGTATAACGGTCTCCACGTGGATAAGTGTAACGCCCTTCTTGTCTGTATTCCAGGTCCTCCAATCCCTGATGTTGCTTAGAGCCTCGCCGACCGACAGGCCATACGGTGATTCCGGTCGCCAGCATGTAAGAAAATTAAGTGTGTTGAGCTGAGGTCACTTACCAATTATTAAACACACTGCTTTCACAGCCAGAAGTGAATCCTGAAACTTAACTGTGAAAGTATGCAGCAGTAAGAATGGAACACCCCCACACCAAAACCTACCCACCCACATCAGAGTCAACTTTTTAAAAAATCGGAATTACCCTCAACAGAGAATGGTTTGTTGTACATAAGTTTATGTGTAGTTTTCTCTGTGTTCTGTTTGTTGGACCCTCAAGGAAATACCCTCAACATAGATAGAATGATTTGTTGTGCATACCTTTATGTGTAGTTTTCGCTCTGTTCTGTTTGCTGGACCCTCAAGAAAAAACCCTCAACAGAGAATAATTTGTTGTGCATTACTTTATGTGTAGTTTTCGTACTGTTCTGTTCGTTGGACTCTATATAGTGGACATGGCAGTAGCTTTCCAGTTGGTCAGACGGTCTGTGGCTGTGGGTCCGGGGATGGGTCCTCAGTCTGACCCCAGCCCTGAGAGGGTTGGTTGCCCACATGCTGGACACAGATGGGTGGGTAACTGCAGTGGGGTGAAGGGGGCTCAGGTCTTGTGCACAGCTTGCTTTTTTGGGCTTCTGTGATGTGTCTCTTTTCTGCTGAATGGACACACACGCACGCATGCACGCGCACGCACGCACGCATGCACGACACACACACACGCACACACACGCACGCACACACCACGCACACGCACACACACCACACAACACAACACACACAACACACATACACACACCACACGCACACACACACACACACACACACACACACACAGCACACACACACACACTCAAAACACAACACAACACAAAGCAAAGCAATGATGCTTATATCTATTACTCAATATAAATAGAATAGATAACAGAATAAAAAATAATAAATTTTAAACCACACAAATGCAAACTTCCATGCACACTTGCATGCACAAAACTATACCTCGGTTCAAGTGAGCATGGGAGAGAGAGAAACTGAACACTGAACACTGAAATTGTTAATGTACATCGGCTTAGACACAATGAACTTTCAGGGGAAAAAAATGGATGAAAGATGAAAAAAAATGAAATTAAACTTTCGTAAACTTTGATACGGTTTTGATAGTACTATTGGCGTGTAATGAACATAGTGCACTTTGAATATGTATGATTCCGAAATCATGACTAAATGAATAAATAAAGGCTGACACTTTATAACAGACAAATACAAATCGGGCATGGAGAGAGAGAGAGAGAGAGAGAGAGAGAGAGAGAGAAGAGAGAGAGAGAGAGAGAGAGAGAGAGAGACAGAGAGAAGAGAGAGAGACGAGAGAGAAGACGAGAGAGAGAAGAGAGAAGTGTGTGTGAGGTGTGAGACAGAGAGACAGAGAGAGACAGAGAGAGAAAGAGAGACAGAGACAGAGAAATACAGTCACACATACAAGCAAACAGACAGACGGACAGTCAAACAGACAGAACTGCCTTGTTTGTTATAAAAAAAACTATTGCAAAAAGTTAGGTAGTTGGAAAGAGCTATGTTGTTTAGGAAACTCAGCATGTGGCTGTAACATGGCGCTTGCTGTGGACACACTGACTTCACTGATCATCTCTGTTGGGTGACAGGCACACCCCTCCCCCCCCCCCACCCTCACCCCCTATCCCCATCCACCAAATCACCCTGGCCGCCATCTTTATTTAACCTCCTCACGTACTTCCCTGGGGAGTCATTGGGTCACTTGCATTGATTTTTTTTTGTTTCAGGAAGTGTGTCTTACACAATTTGAACATGGTGGATCCCCATCCCTTCCCAAAGTCACAGGGTGAATGTTTAGATTATGTTCCTGCCATCTGGGCCTACAGTGCACAAATCCAACATCACTCAGTCAAGAGTGTTATAATTATTTAGCACGCCCTTTCCTTTTACCTAGTAGTCCAAGTGTGGTCAGTTCTTGCTATAATCAGCACCAGCTGACCCCAGTTGGGCTGGGATCCATCCAAATCCATCCAAAGCCTTTTTATGCCTTCTGGGCATGTTAGGGCAGCAACAAAGAATTTCTCTGTTGCTGTTTCTGTAACAAACTTTTTTTTTTTTTTTTTTTTACAGAACAGGGTTGTTAGCCCTGTGTCCAACCCCCTACCTGGGGGACTGGGGCCACCTTAGTCGCCTCTTACGACATGCCTGGCTGGCGGGCAGGGACCCTATTCTTGTAATGCTCGCTTTGCAAGCATTCCCCCGGGAGTCCCACGAGGAGTTGGGCTGGGATGGAATGCATTAATTAGCAGCTGAGAGGAGCTGAATGTGGGGGAAAATGACAGCTGTGGGCCATGGGGCACAGCTGGCCTTCTCTCCTGCAGGGGGTGAGTGAACATTTAAAGGGTGTACAATGTGTTCGGCTTCTGTTTTAAAACGTCTACGACAAAAAAGGCTTTTGGGGGCAAAATGGAGTTTAAAGTAGTGTTAACTTCGAGGGAAAATCTTCAGCAGAAAAATCCTCTGTAGATCATGAAGAAATCTTGAGTGAAAAAACATCCTCAGCAGAAAATCTTCTGTGGAAAAATCATCGATGAATCATCGAAAACATACTGAATGGCAACATTCTCAGTAGAAAATTCTAAGCAGGATGGTCCTTAGTGGAAAACTCTCACCGAGAAATCCTACGCCCAAAAATCCTCCATGGAAAAATCCTCAGCAACCTAGCAGAGACTCAAACGTATAGTTTCACACACTGTCACATCACCAGCGCAACACTGACTTAACCAGCCTCACTGTCACACCACACTGCAACACTGACCTAACCAGCCTCAATCACTGTCACACCACCAGTGCAACACTCTGACCTAACCAGCCTCACTCACTGTCACACCACCAGTGCAACGCCCTGACCTAACCAGTCTCACTGTCACACCACCACTGCAACACTCTGACCTAACCAGTCTCACTCACTGTCACACCACCAGTGCAACACTGACCTAACCAGCCTCACTGTCACACCACCACTGCAACACTCTGACCTAACCAGTCTCACTCACTGTCACACCACTAGTGCAACATTGACCTAACCAGCCTCACTGTCACACCACCACTGCAACACTCTGACCTAACCAGCCTCACTCACTGTCACACCACTAGTGCAACACTCTGACCTAACCAGCCTCACTCACTGTCACACCATTAGTGCAACACTCTGACCTAACCAGCCTCACTCACTGTCACACCACCAGTGCAACACTGACATAACCAGCCTCACTGTCACACCGCCACTGCAACACTGACCTAACCAGCCTCACTCACTGTCACACCACCAGTGCAACACTGACCTAACCAGCCTCACTCACTGTCACATCTCCAGTGCAACTCTGACCTAACCAGCCTCATTGTAACTGTCACACCATTAGTGCAACACTGACCTAACCAGACTCACTGTCACACCACCAGTGCAACACTGACCTAACCAGCCTCACTCACTGTCACACCACCAGTGCAACACTCTGACCTAACCAGCCTCACTCACTGTCACACCACCAGTGCAACACTGACCTAACCAACCTCACTCACTGTCACACCACCAGTGCAACACTGACCTAGCCAGCCTCACTCACTGTCACACCACCAGTTCAACATTCTGACCTAACCAGCCTCAATCACTGTCACACCACCAGTGCAACACTGACCTAACCAGACTCACTGTCACACCACCAGTGCAACACCTGACCTAACCAGCCTCACTGTAACTGTCACACCACCAGTGCAACACTCTGACCTAAACAGCCTCACTCACTGTCACACCACCAGTGCAACACTGACCTAACCAGCCTCACTCACTGTCACACCACCAGTGCAACACTGACCTAACCAGACTCACTGTCACACCACCAGTGCAACACTCTGACCTAACCAGCCTCAATCACTGTCACACCACCAGTGCAACACACTGACCTAACCAGCCTCATTGTAACTGTCACACCACCAGTGCAACACACTGACCTAACCAGCCTCACTGTCACACCACCAGTGCAACACTGACCTATCCAGCCTCACTCACTGTCACACCATCAGTGCAACACTGACCTAACCAGCCTCATTGTAACTGTCACACCACCTGTGCAACACTGACCTAACCAGCCTCACTCACTGTCACACCAGCACTGCAACACTGACCTAACCAGCCTCAATCACTGTCACACCCCAGTGCAACACTGACCTAACCAGCCTTATTATTTTTAATTTTTTATTTTATTTTATACCACTTCATGTCACAGCAGATTTCTCTGCATGAAATTCGGGCTGCTCTCCCCGGAGAGAGCGCGTCGCCACAAGTGCAGTGCTTACCTATTATTTTTCCCCCCCCAGGGATGGTGTCTAAACATGACACCTGTGTGCATGCTGGGTTTTTTTTTATTATAATTTTGTCATCCGCTCCTATCGGCACACGATGGCCTGCTCTTCCGAAAGGCGGAACGGGATTTTAACGTGTGCGCAAGATGTTCTGCGTGCGTTTGCACACGGGGCCTCGGTTTATAGTCTCATCCGAATGACTTTGACATTCAGTTCGATTTTTTCGTCAAACTGGGAAGAAAGGGCGAGCTGGGTACAACCCAGAAACTCGTGGTTTACATATTGGCAGGCGAACGTCTTAACCATCCTGCCACCGTCCTCCTGTCTTAGTCGCTTCTCTGTCACACCAGCAATCAACACTTTGACCTAACCAGCCTCACTGTCTATTTTTGTCTCTTGACACAGGCCTCTCTATCAACAATCAGAGGGTAAAGTGGATTTTGCAGCCTTCAGTTCTCTGTGGTGTCTGCCAGCGGCGTGGCTTTGTATAGAACACAGCACCGTCATCTTCTGCCCCCGCGTCTGTAGGTTTCCTCTTACAACAACAACAACAACAACCACCAATAAGGGGAGAGTGATTTCACAGCATTCATAATAGATCACTGAAGCTGTTCACTGCAGGGGTCCGTATAGGGATTATAACCAGGCCCATCTTCTGTCTCGTCTCATCTCTCTCTGGTTCCTTTTTTTCCCCTCTCTACTTTCTATGTTTGTTTCCGTTTTTGTCTGTGTTTGTGTTTGTGTTTGTCTACGGGTCATCTCATTATTGTCTGCTGCCCTTGTCTTTTATAAATTTTTTTATTTTTTTTTTTTACTTTTTTCTATCTGTCTGTCTCTTGTCTTTCTATCATGTTCTGTGTCTGTGTTTTTTGTCTCTTGTCTCTGTCTTTGTCTGTCTGCTTCTGTCTCTGTCTTCTATCTGTCTCGTCTTCCTGTCTTCTGTCTCTGTCTGTCTGTCTGTCTGTCTGTCTGTCTGTCTTCTGTCTTCTCTCTCTCTCTCTCTCTCTCTCTCTCTCTCTCTCTCTCTCTCTCTCTCTCTCTTCTCTCTCTCTCTCTCTCTCTCTCACGCTTTTACATCTTTCCTTTTATCACCACCCTTTCTGCTTCTCTCTCCATTGTTAAAAAGATGATTGTGTGTCAAGTTGTACGTATATTCAGCATCCCAGGGGGCCAGCGCCTTATGAATAAAATATAAGATCCTCAATTTGATAGTTCTAGGGGAAAGCAGTGAGAGCTGACTCTATCAGACATAAAGACACTTGGCTTTCTTCGGGCATTGTGTATTTCTTAGATAAAGGATTATATGAAGAGCATTGACTGATCTACCCAGACTGTGTATTTGATAAAGACAGCATAAGATGGAATCAAGGATGTGTGTATACTATGTAAGTTTATTTTCATCTGTAAGAAACGGAACAACATCTTGATCTGCATATACTAGAAATTTGGGGGAAAGACATGACAGAAACCCATGACTCCAGGACACACACGCGCGCGTGTTTGCGCGAGCGCACACACACACACACACACACACACACACACACACACACACACACACACACACACACACACACACACACACACACACACACACACAACAACCACACACACTAACAACACACGCATCGGATACTCTATGCACTCTATCTATCTATCTATCTATCTATCTATCTATCTATCTATCTATCTATCTATCTATCTATCTATCTATCTATCTATCTATCTATCTATCTGTCTGTCTGTCTGTCCTTCTGTCTTCTGTCTGTTTGTCTGTCCGTCATCCGTCCGTCCGTCCGTCCGTCCGTCCGTCCGCCGTCCGTCCGTCCGTCGTCGTCCGCCCGCCCGCCCCCGCCCGTCCGTCCGTCCATCCAACCATCCATCCATCCATCCATCCATCCATCCATCCATCCATCCATCCATCATCATCCATCCATCTATCTATCTATCTATCTATCTATCTATCTATCTATCTATCTATCTATCTATCTATCTATCTATCTATCTATCTATCTATCTATCTAGTCCTTCGGTAAGACTATCAACCGAGGCCCTGTGTGTAAATGCACGCAGAGCATCTTGCGTAAACGTGATATCCTGTTCTGCCTTTCGAAAGAGTAGGCCATTGTGTGCCAGTGAAAACAGACGACAAGATTTACAAAACTGCATACACACGGGGACTGGATGTAAAAAAAAAGCACATGAGTGCTTATTCCATTATCATCGATATAAAAGAATAAATAAATAAATAAATATCTGTCTGTCTGTGTATCTATCTATGTGTGTATCTACCTATCTGTCTGTCTGTCTGTCCTGTCTGTCGATATCTATCTATCTGGATATCTATCTCTCTAAAATCAAACGCGCGTACCTGCGCACATACACTATCAGATATACAAAGTGAAGAAACACAATTCTCCTTATCAACTCACTTCAACATCCACCATCGCATCACCCCTTTGTCTTCCCTTAGCCAAGGAACCCTGCTGACGAGACCGGGCGCTGTGTCTCTCGGTAGATTGGGGCAATTTGGTGCTACTACCCTGATGCTGCTCTGTATCAGAACTGCCGATAGATACATTGTGGGGGTATTTTTATCCAGACTCTGTCTGCGGCAATGATACCGTCTATGTTTCTGAGCATGAGGAGGATTATACGTCGTTAGGGCCCTAAGGCTGAGTTACCATGATACAGGGATAGTCGTTACGGCCCTAGGGCTGAGTTACCATGATACAGGGATAGTCGTTAGGGCCCTAAGGCTGAGTTACCATGATACAGGGATAGTCGTTAGGCCCTAAGGCTGAGTTACCATGATACAGGGATAGTCGTTACAGCCCTAACGATGAGTTACCATGATACAGGGATAGTCGTTACAGCCCTAACAATGAGTTACCATGATACAGGGATAGTCGTTAGGGCCCTAAGTCTGAGTTACCATGATACAGGGATAGTCGTTACGGCCCTAGCGATGAGTTACCATGATACAGGGATAGTCGTTACAGCCCTAACAATGAGTTACCATGATACAGGGATAGTCGTTAGGGCCCTAAGGCTGAGTTACCAGATACAGGGATAGTCGTTACGGCCCTTAGCGATGAGTTACCATGATACAGGGATAGTCGTTACGGCCCTAACGATGTTACCAGGATACAGGGATATGTCGTTACGGCCCTAACGATGAGTTACCATGATACAAGGATAGTCGTTACGGCCCTGAGTTACCATGATACAGGGATAGTCGTTACGGCCCTAACAATGAGTTACCATGATACAGGGATAGTCGTTACGGCCCTAAGGCTGAGTTACCAGGATACAGGGATAGTCGTTACGGCCCTAAGGCTGAGTTACTATGATACAGGGATAGTCGTTATGGCCCAAAGTTACTATGATACAGGGATAGTCGTTTTCGGCCCTAAGGATGAGTTACCATGATACAGGGATAGTCGTTACGGCCCTAACGATGAGTTACCAGGATACAGGGATAGTCGTTACGGCCCTAACGATGAGTTACCAGGATACAGGGATAGTCGTTACGGCCCTAACGATGAGTTACCAGGATACAGGGATAGTCGTTACGGCCCTAACGATGAGTTACCAGGATACAGGGATAGTCGTTACGGCCCTAAGGATGAGTTACCAGGATACAGGGATAGTCGTTACGGCCCTAACGATGAGTTACCAGGATACAGGGATAGAATGACATGTTGACTAGGTTGACCTAGACTTTTTTTTCTCTCTCTATAGGGCTTTGATGACGCGAGTGATGAACAGGGGGGTAGGTAGGTAGGAAGGGGAGTGGCAACTGGTTATCAATGAGCTGTCCTCCTCCTCCTCCTCCTCCTCCTCCTCCTCCTCCTCCTCCTCCTCCTCCTCCTCAGTGAAACGTCTACCTTGTCAGTAAACTATATATTGTTTTATTTTTTTCATTCATTCTTTTACATCGAGGATTATGGAATAAGCCACTCATGTGCTTTTATTAAAAATCTAGTCCCCGTGTGTATGCAGTTTTGTCAATCTTGTCATCTGTTCCCACCGGCACACGATGGCCTACTCTTACGAAAATTAGAACAGGATTTAACGTGTGCGCAAGATGTTCTGCGTGCGTTCGCACATGGGGCCTCGGTTTATAGTTTCCGCAGAAGAACCTATTCTTCTTCAATGATCTGTCTACTTACTCAACATGACGTCCTCTCCTTTAGCATGCTGTCTGTGTTTCTTCTCAAGGACCAATCTTCTTGTCTAGCAAGCCGTTTTTCTCCTTAATTCGCTGTCTTTTTGTCTCCTCAACAAACTGTGTGCTTGGTTATATTGACTTTTTAAAATTTTATTTCAGAAGTACTGTATAGCTATTTCGCCTCATTTATCTTACTATAAAGGGTGCAGGTGTCTTTTTGTCTCTTCAACAAACTGTCTTTGTTCTTCCTTAATGAGATGATTTTTTTTCTCTCCTTCTCAACGAGTTTGTACTTCCTCTGTAACAAAAGTTCTTCCTTTTTAACAAGCGCTGTACCCTCCCATTTAACAAGCTGTTTTCTTTTCTCCTCAACAAGCTGTCTTTTCTTCTCCTCAACAATTTGTTTTCTTTTCTCCTCAACAAGCTGTCTTTTTTCTCCTCAACAAGCTGTGATTCTTTTAAATCCTGAACGAGCTGTCTTTTTTCTCCTCAACAAGCTGTGATTTTTTTTCCTCAACAAACTGTGATCTTTTCTCCTCAACAAGCTATCTGCCTGCTCAACAAGCTGTCTTCCTTCCGTCATCTGAAAGCTGTATTCCTTCCTAGTCTTTCACCGTAATGACCTGTTTTCCTTCATAAAAAGCTCCACCAATCGTGGCACTTCTTTGCAGGCCCGTGGTCGCTCGAAAGAATCTTGGGTTTTCCTATCTTTCTGTAAGGTTGTTTACCGCGTTCCTTCTTTGATAGATGACATGATGATAATCTATGTAATTATCCTCCTAATGCCTAGCTATGGTAGAATCATAAGCGGATGCAGTGTCCATCATTTCGGTCCTGTCATGAAGTTTACAGCCTCATCGATTGCAGAGGCCATCATTATCAGGACGGTCACCTCGTCTGCTTGGTTATATTGATTTCTTTTTATTTTATTTCGGAAGAGCTGTTTAGCTATTTCGCCTCATTTATCTGGCTATAAATGGTGCAGATAGACCTAACTGTGGATATGTATAGGTGGGGATGGAAACTAACACTAACAGATAAGTAGATGGCGATGATGGACGATGATAGCTCTGCAGATAAAGACGGCATCATTTGGTTGTAAACGGCTATGGTAGTTCTGGTTGTAAACGGCTATGGTAGTTTTGCCTGTAAATGACTATGGTAGTTCTGGTTGTGAATGACTATGGTAGTTCTGGCTGTAAATGACTATGGTAGTTCTGGTCGTAAATGACTATGGTAGTTCTGGTTGTGAATGACTATGGTAGTTCTGGTCGTAAATGACTATGGTAGTTCTGGTTGTGAATGACTATGGTAGTTCTGGTCGTAAATGACTATGGTAGTTCTGGTTGTAAATGACTATGGTAGTTCTGGTTGTAAATGACTATGGTAGTTCTGGTCGTAAATGACTATGGTAGTTCTGCCTGTAAACGGCTATGGTAGTTCTGGTTGTAAATGACTATGGTAGTTCTGCCTTTCAATGACTATGGTACTTCTGGCTGTAAATGACTATGGTAGTTCTAGTTGTAAATGACTATGGTAGTTCTAGTTGTAAATGACTATGGTAGTTCTAGTTGTAAATGACTATGGTAGTTCTGCCTGTAAATGACTATGGTAGTTCTGGTTGTAAATGACTATGGTAGTTCTGGTTGTAAATGACTATGGTAGTTCTGCCTGTAAATGACTATGGTAGTTCTGCTGTAAATGACTATGGTAGTTCTGGTTGTAAATGACTATGGTAGTTCTGGTTGTAAACGGCTATGGTAGTTCTGGTTGTAAATGACTATGGTAGTTCTGGTTGTAAATGACTATGGTAGTTCTGCTGTCAATGACTATGGTAGTTCTAGTTGTAAATGACTATGGTAGTTCTAGTTGTAAATGACTATGGTAGTTCTAGTTGGTAATGACTATGGTAGTTCTAGTTGTAAATGACCATGACAGATGTTACTTATATGGTGATGATAGACATTGATGATAATGACAGCTGGATTTCGTGGGGGGTGGGGTGGGGGGTAGCAGGCGCGCGCAGCGTGTGTGTGTGTGTGTGGTGTTTCTTTTTATTCTATTGTGTGTGTACATGCCAGCATGCATGCGTGCGTGTGTGTGTAATGTTTGTGGTGTGTGTACGTGTGTGCGTGCGCGCGCACGCCCACCTAGAGTCATGGGTTTATGCCATTTCTTTCCACAAAGTTTTAGTTTATACTGATGATGATTTCATTCAGTTTCCTCCAGATTAAAAAAACAACAACAACAAAAACCTACACGGTATGGACAAACCATTGATTTATTTTCTATTCTTTTTTTTTTTTATCAAATACACCCACGTGGTAGATCAGCCAATGCTTTTCATCCATTCCTTCGTCTTAGAAAATTAATGCACAAGGCCCCAAGAAAACATGGGTGTTTTTTATTTCTGGCTTATAAAATGCAGTCTGACGGAGCCAGCTCCCACTAGCTTCCCCTGTGACTTTTAAATTAAGAAATCTTATATTTTATTCATAAGGCACTGGCCCCCTAGGGTGCTGAATGCGCATACAACTTGACACACAATCATCTGTCTAACAATGGAGAGAGAAGCAGAAATGGGTGTGGGGGGGGTGGGTGATGAAAGGAAAGGTGTGAAGGCATGGAGAGAGGGGGAGAGAGAGAGGGAGAGGGAGAGGGAGAGAGGAGAGAGAAGAGAGAGAAGAGAGAGAGAGAGAGAGAGAGAGAGGAGAGAGAGAAGAGAGAGAGAGAGAAGAGAAGAGAGAGAAGAGAGCAGAAGAAGAGAGAGAGAGAGAGAAGAGAGAAGGAGAAGACAGACAGACAGACAGACAGACAGAAACAGACAGACAGAGACACGAAAAAGAGAGAAGACAGAAAGAAGAAGAGAGAGGAGGAAAACAGAACAAGAAAGAAGAGAGAGAGAGAGAGAGAGAGAGAGAGAGAGAAGAGAGAGAGAGAGAGGAGAAGAGAGAGAGGGAGAGAGAGAAGGAGGAGAGGAAGAGGAGAGAAGACAGACAGAAGACAGACAGACAGACAGACAGACAGACGAGAGAGACGAGAGAGACAGAGACAGACAGACAAACACAGAAAGACAGACAGACAAATGAAGACAGGCAGAGACAAGGAGAACAGAGAGAGTCAAAGACATTGAGACAGAAGACAGACAGACAGACAGACAGACAGACAGACAGACAGACAGAGAAAAAACAGAAAGAAGGACAGAGACAGACAAAGAAGATAGATGACAGAACATGAAGACGTTGGACAGAAACAAGAAATAGAGAGGAAAAGGGGAACAAGAGAGAGGAAGGACAATACACGAACAGAAGATGGGTCTGGTTATACTCCCTATGGGGACCCCTGCAGTGAACAGCTTGGTGATCTATTATGAATGCTGTGAAATCACTCTCCCCTCGGTGTTGTTATTGTTGTTGTTGTTGTAAGAGAGACCTCACAGACGCGGGGGCAGAAGATAACGGTGCTGTGTTCTACCAAAGCCACGCCGCTGGCACACACCACAGAGAACTGAAGGCTGCAAAATCCACTTTACCCGTGATTGTTGATAGGAGAGGTCTATGTCAAGTGTTGTGTGTGTATGTGTGTGTTGTGTGTTGTGTGTGTGTGTGTGTGTGTGTGTGTGTGTGTGGTGTGTGTGTGTGTGTGTGTGTGTGTTGGTGTGTGCGTTGCGTGTGTGTGTGTGTGTGTGTGTATGTTGTGTGTGTGTATGTGTGTGTGCATGCATTCAGCAGAGAAAAGACGCATCACAGAAGCCCAGAAAAAGCAAACTGTGCACAAGACCTGAGCCCCCTTCATCCCCACTGCAGTTACCCCACCCCACCTGTGTCCAGCATGTGGGCAACCAACCCTCTCAGGGCTGGGGTCAGACTGAGGGACCCATCCCCAGAACCCACAGCCACAGGACCATCTGACCAACTGGAAAAGCATAAGGTCATCTCAGATTACTGACGGTCTGACGAAACAGAACAGGATGCTAAATATACACTTACTATCACACACAACAAATCCTCCTCTGGTTAGGGTGTGTCTGAAACGAAAGTGACTGTGTGGTGGTGGTGGGTAGATGTTGGTGTTGGTATCCCATTCATGCCGATGCCTATCTTACAGCTGTAAAATCCAGTTCTTGCTGTGAAAGCAGCGCCTTCAACACTAGTATGTATCATCCACCATCTTGGTTTTCTTGACAGACTGGCACGGCCTGGAATACATACCAGAATGGTATTATGTTTGTCCATTTGGAGACCGTTATACAGATCATAAAGTTCCACGAGAATAAGAAAATGTCTGCCAGCAATGGGTTTCAGGGGCAGAATGTGGTTTGCTAAAGGGGAGAAAGTTGCTACATTGAGGCTGAGAGGAAGCCATTTTAAAGCAAAACCTAGACCATTAAAGGTCAGCATTATACATGGAGCTCTGAAATGTCAGAGGGCTTGCAACAGTTCAAACAAAGGGGGAATGGTGGGGGGGAGGGGGGGGGCAAGTCAGAAGACTTGATAGGCTTTGAGATTGTCTGGCAGACAGACAGATAGATAGAAAGACAGATAGAGAGAGATATAGAAATCCTCTCAAGTACACCAAAAACAACATCACTGTCCAGACTGAAATCTTTATGGAAAGACAAGAGCACTTCAACCAACACAAAGACAAAGCTGTGTCAAAATGAGACACCAGTCTCCTCTGTCTTCACAAAACACAATCATGTAGCATCTACAGATGGCAGGGCGCCAGTCTCCTCTGTCTTCACAACACACAATCATATAGCATCTACAAATGTCAGGGCACCAGTCTCCTCTGTCTTCACAACACACAATCATGTAGCATCTACAGATGGCAGGGCACCAGTCTCCTTTGTCTTCACAAAACACAATCATATAGCATCTACAGATGGCAGGGCACCAGTCTCCTCTGTCTTCACAAAACGCAATCATGTAGCATCTACAAATGTCAGGGCACCAGTCTCCTCTGTCTTCACAACACACAATCATGTAGCATCTACAGATGGCAGGGCGCCAGTCTCTTCTCTCTTCAGCGATGACCGACCGGACTTTTCTCTGAACTGTTTGGAAAGTCACTGGGGCTCTGCACTGAGGATGACCAATGAAGGCACTATCCCTCCCTCTTCCTTCCTCCCTTCCCATCTGCTTAGCCAGTGGAAGTAGACAGGTCTGAAACTTGTAGGGCACAGTCCTCTGTAAAGCAGCATGCAAGCAGAAAAAAAACCCTTGTGGTTTTGGATGGAGAAAGAGACTGAGAGACAGGTAAGGGGAAAAAGATGGCTAGCCATGTCCCAGTGACTGTAGGATTGGCTGATGTATAGCCCTTCTTGTAACCTCATGTCCCCTCCACATCCACAACCCCTTCCCTGCTTTCAGGGTGGCTGTGCAGCTGAGAGTGCTTGTGTGTGTGTGT
The DNA here is from genome assembly GCA_030674155.1 of Stramonita haemastoma. Lineage (NCBI taxonomy): Eukaryota > Metazoa > Mollusca > Gastropoda > Neogastropoda > Muricidae > Stramonita > Stramonita haemastoma. Next base: position 12,376,341 of record CM060332.1, read on the forward strand.
GTGTGTTTGTGTGTGTGTGTGTGTGTGTGTGTGTGTGTGTGTGTGTGTGTGTGTTTTGTGTGTGTGTGTGTGTGTGTGTGTGTGTGTGTGTG
>CM060332.1:12384441-12389441 GCA_030674155.1 Stramonita haemastoma
GAGACAGAGACAGAGACAGAGACAGAGACAGAGACAGACAGACAGACAGACAGACAGACAGACAGACAGAACTCTGAACTCTAAACAGTTTTAATATGTACATGAAGGAGAGAAAGATACAGACAGACAGACAGACAAACAGAGACAGAAAGACAGACAGACAGACACAGACAGACAGACAGACAGACAGACAGACAGAAAGACAGAAAGACAGACAGACAAACAGACAGACAGATAGACTGACAGACTGACTGACTGACTGACTTACTGACTCACAGAGACAGAGAGAAAGAGAGACACACACAGAGACAAACAGACAGATAGAGGAAGAGAAAAGGAGAACACACGGAGACAAACAGACAGACAGAAGAAGAAAAAAGGAGAGGCAGTGAGACATAGAGATACGGTCGATGAGCACTCCACAAACGAAGGTGGTTGTTCCCTGATATTGCTAGGACCAAAACAAACCCGTGTACAGATCGACTGAGAAGGGGAAAAGACATCGATCTCTGGTGCCCAGCCTGATCAGTTTTTTCCCTCAGCTGCCGCGTATAATATCTCCCATAAATTGGATGGGGGGTGAAAGTTGTGGGCAAGGTGGGGATGGGGTAGGGGTGGTTAGATAGGACTTTGAACAATTTTTTGAAAAATTATATATATGTATATACATATATAATTATTGTATACATATATATATATATAAGTATATATACCACTTTATGTCACAGCAGATTTCCCTGCGTGAAATTCGGGCTGCTCTCCCCGGGGAGAGCGCGTCGCCACAAGTGCAGCGCCTACCCATTATTATTTTTTTTTTTCCCTGTCTGCAACTGTATTTGTTTCCCTATCAGAGTGGCTTTTTTGTACAGAATTTTGCCAGGTACAACCCTCTTATTGCCGTGGGTACTTTTACGTGCGCTAAATAGTGATGTGTAACATACGGTACCTCAGTTTATCGTCTCATCCGGAAGACTAGCACCTAGACCACCACTCATGGTCTAATGGATGGGGGAAAGTTTCGGGCCCAGATGTTTCATTCTTTTATTTATTTATTTTTTAGTTTTATTTATTTTATTTTTTATATCGAGGATAATGGGATAAGCACTCTTGTGCTTTTTTACATCCAGTCCCCGTGTGTATGCAGATTTGTAAATGTCATCTGTTCCCACCGGCACACGATGGGCTACTCTTACGAAAAGCGGAACAAGATTTAACGTGTGCGCAAAATGTTCTGCGTGTGTGTGATGCAACATTATGTTACCTTGACAGTATTTTCAGTCACTTTAGATTTCTGTGCGTGATATCCAGGCTGTTCTCCTCCGAAGAGAGCACGTCACCATAACAGTAACGCCAACTTTTTCTTAAAAAAAATAAAAATGTTCTTGTCTGTATTTGTATTTTGTTTCCCTATGAAAATGAATTTTTCCTACAAAATGATCCTGGGACCAACTCTTTTGTACTGTGAATTCCTTTACATGTTGTGACCGCATGTTGGCCACAGGATCTCTGTTTATTCTCTTGACCAAAAACTAGCCGCCGCTGTAGTCTAGTGGTTTGGGCGTTGGACTCGTAATCTAAAGGTTGCAGGTTCGATCCCAGCTTTCGGCTGTGGGTTGTGCCCTTGGAAAAGACACTTTACGGCTATTTTCTCACCCCACCCAGGTGTAAAAGGGGTACCAACCTTGTGTTGGGGGTTAACCCTGCGATAGACTGGCGTCCTATCCAGGGGGGAGTCTAAGACTCTCAGTCGCTTAAAGCCACAGAAACCGGGATAAGCACCGGCCTGATGAGCCTTAGGCTCGGGACAGACTTTAACTTTTAACAAAAACTAGTATCAGGCCATCACTTATGAAGGGGGCGGGGAGTTTGGGTTCAAGCTGGGATTGAACCCGTGTCTCCCTCTTTCTAGACATGGACATTACCTCTAGACCCCCAATCCATAATGCATAGTAATTAAAAGCTGGCAGGAACATGGCAGACCATTGAGATCACAGGATGGGGTGGCGTGCAAAATGGACTGCTACAGCAATGATGAATCCTTTATTCATTGGACCATTAAACTAGTGATGAATCTGATATTGACTAGAACATCAAAACCCGTGATCAATCTTTTAACCAATCTTTTTAATGCATGTGTGTGTGGGGGGGGGGTGGTGGTGGGGGTGGGGGGGGGGGGCTATGCAGACGATCTAAATCTGGACAATCTTGTCGTCTGTGCGCTTTACGGTGACAAACCAGACGTTCAAATGAGCCCCATGATTTAACGGCTTTTCATGCTGTGTTTTGAATCAGAAAATGAAAAACCTGCCATCAAAATGGAAATTACTCTCTCATCAGAAAATAGACTATAGCATCTAGTCAGACAGTGGACAGTATTCTTTGATCAGAAAATGGAAAGAAAATAGCTTTAAAAAAAATCTAAGCAATGATTGTCAACCTAACTGCCATGGGAAGGTTTATATTATAAAGAGGTGGGGGATGGGGAGGGGGTGTGGGTGGAGTATGTATGTCTCATCTTCTGGCTACTGATGCCTATAACTGCTGGGATGCTGCGTCAACTATTTCTTGACAGTGACTGATACTGAAAAGCTATGGTGCCGATACTGGTGCTTATAATGAAACCCTTGCTGTTCTGTAGTTGTTTCAGGATTCTAAGGCCTCGTTGACTACATGCAATCAGTAGTTAGATATTCACAATTCCCTTAACAGGCAGAATCTTTTCTTTTTTGGTTGAGAGAGGGGGTAGAAAGGAAATGAGAAGCCATGTGACTGAGGAGGTTTGTTTTGTTGGCTTCTTTTGCCTCCACAGTATCGAAGATAAATTTATGGCAGTTTTATTTTTTTTTATCTTTTATTTTCTGTTTCTTATGTACAGTGCTGGCTGGGTATGTCCCTGTTTCTCTAACTCACTGGACATAGATATGGATTAGATGTAGCATTGACACACATATATATCCTTGATCTTCTGTACACCTATTCACTAGATCAAAATGCGCATCATGACAAAGATCACCGAATCTATGTGTACACTGTCAGAGTATAATGGTAAAACCCACACCAACCATGATGTCTTTTTTTATAATTATTTATTTATTTATTTATTTATTATTTATTTATTTATTCATTTATTTATTTATTGTTTTATATCGAGGATAATGGAATAAGCTACTCATGTCTATTTTTACATCCAGTCCACTGTGTGTATGCAGTTTTGTAAATGTCATCTGTTCCACGGCACACAGGCACGGGAGAAGACCAGGCACTACACCCCCCCACCCGGCAAGGGAATGCAGAAAAGAGGATGGGGTATCATCAGTAGGTGGATGATTAAATAATACCATTTGTTCTGTCTGGTGGCCCTGAGGGACAGAGGTACTTATTTGCCTTATCCCATTTCCTTCAAAAACATTTCCCCTCTGTGGTTGTCTATCTTTCTGTCTTTCTGTCTTTCTGTCTGTCTTCTGTCTGTCTTTTGTCTTTTTGTCTGTTTGTCTGTCTGTCTGTCTGTTCTGTCTGTCTGTCTGTCTGTGCTGTCTGTCTGTCTGTCTGTCTGTCTGTCTGTCTGTCTGTCTGTCTGTCTGTCTGTCTGTCTTCTGTCTCTCTCTCTCTCTCTCTCTCTCTCTCTCTCTCTCTCTCTCTCTCTCTCTTCTCTCTCTCTCTCTCTCTCTCTCTCCCTCTCTCCCTCTCTCCCCCCCCCCCCCCCCTCTCTCTCTCTCTCTTCTCTCCTCATAGGTATAGGATTTTTTCTTCCTGTTAGTCGTAAACTAGGTCACCTACAGCTTTACATCTTTGGAGATGGATATTACTAATGTTGTACATGACATGTACAGAGACAGCCAGAAGATGTATGCAGGGATTACAGAGAAAAGCTGAGGATTACACTGAGTTTATAACAGCTTTCTGGAAGAGAGTTTCGACAGTCAAGAAAAAAGGGGAAAATCACACACAGTGCTATTTTTTTTATATAATAAATTCTGGAGTCGTTGTTCGTTCAGTAATATGGATCGGTGGTCTAGGTGGTAACGCGCCTTGCCTAGAAAGCAAAAAGCCCGGGTCGGAGTGTGCGGGGTTCGTACCCCGTTTGGACCCAAAACTTTTTCCCCATCCATTAGACCCTGAGTGGTGGTCTGGGCGCTAGTCTTTCGGATGAGACGATGAACCGAGGTCCCGTGTGTAACACATCACTATTTAGCGCACGAAAAAAGAACCCACGGCAACAAGGGGGTTGTCCCTGGCAAAATTCTGTAAAAAAAAAAAAGCCACTCTGATAGGAAAACAAATACAGTTGCATGCAGGAAAAAGAAAAAAAAATGGGTAGGCGCTGCACATGTGGCGACGTGCTCTCCCCGGGGAGAGCAGCCCGAATTTCACGCAGAGAAATCTGCTGTGATATAAAGTGGTACAAAATGCAAAATACAAAAAAAAAAATATTATCCTTGTCGACAGACTGGTAATGTGTGCAACATTCACCCTTCATTATGTGAAAATTTTTAAAATCATTATATATGAAAAAAAATTTCTGCTATGACCCATCCTCTGCTCCTCCATTCCTCTCTTATCAAATTCTTAAGAACTCACTAGGGTGCATTCCACTCAAGCAAGAGCTATCCATCAGATTCCTCCATTTTGTATTGGACTTTTGACAAAAGGCCTGTGTCTGTGAAAACAGTTCTTTCTGCCATTTTAAAATTGTTGTGTGCCATCATTACTTCCTTCTGTCTACCTCTCCTCCATCTCCGTCCACCATAGAATAATTATCCTCGAAGAATTTCCTTCATCAGGTAATGTGGACGTATCAATACAAGTTGTTTCTTTACCGGGGGGGGGGGGGGGGGGGGGGTGAGGGGGGGGGCGTGTGTGTAGTATACGAGTATGCGTATGTATGTTCGTGTGCGAGTGCGTGCGTACATGCGTAAATAATGGTGGTTATATGTCTTTTTTTAGTCAATGATTTAAATAACATTATGTCCATACATTGGTGTGTGTTTATGTGTGTGTGC
>CM060332.1:12395565-12398065 GCA_030674155.1 Stramonita haemastoma
GGAATGTTGCGCTGCTGTATGAGCCATCCAGCTTAAAGCAATAAAAAAATCATTATGCTCTCTTACCTTATTGTTCTCTGTCTCTGTCTCTGTCTCTGTCTCTGTCTCTGTCTCTCTCTCTCTCTCTCTCTCTCTCTCTCTCTCTCTCTCTCTCTCTCTCTCTCTCTCTCTCTCTCTCTCTCTCTCTCTGGTTCCAAACTGAGACATCTTTGCTTTTGCTATGTCCATTATGCGATCACACTGTTGACTATGACATTTATTTTCATTTCAATCCAATTCATATAAAACTATACATAATAAACAGGATTTTTTCTACCTCTACAAAAAAAAGAAAATCGAGGTATTATTTCTATCTTCTCGTCTAAAAAAGAATACTTTGTAAAAATCTGTAGTTCAATCTATTGCAGAAGCACAGAATATAAGACAAAGCCAAGTCAGTAGATGCTATATGGATATGTCAAGACATAGTTAAAGAATACGAATAACAATATATTTTTCGAGTCAGAAGCTTTAAAAGTGGTCAAATTACTTTTCACGACATGAAATTGAAATAGATGGTTGACTCAAAATTCAATTGGTTTGATTTTTTGTTTTATCTTTGCATTTTTTGTATTTTTACTAACCTGATTGACCCCAATATTATGCTTGGTTTATCATGAATGGCAGGGTCCTTTCTTTAAAAAAAAACAACTTTGATTGTTTTGATCACGTATTTCACCTTTTATGTGCTGTTTTCACAAAAGATATTTATGTTACCTCTTTTCTCAAAAGGCTAAGTTGGGCAATAACAATAGCTTGTCAAAATGTTAAAAGTGTCAATCTCTCTCTCTCTCTGTCTCTCTCTCTCTCTCTCTGTCTGTCTCTCTCTCTGTCTCTCTCTCTCTGTCTCTCTCTGTCTGTCTGTCTCTCTCTCTCTCCCTCTCTCTCTCTCTCTCCCTCTCTCTCTCTCTCTCCCTCTCTCTCTCTCTCTACCCCCTCTCTCTCTCTCTCCTCCTCCTCCTCCTCCACCTTCTTCTTCTTCTTCTTCTTCTTCTTCTTCTTCTTCTTCTTCTTCTTCTTCTTCTTCTTCTTCTTCTTCTTCTTCTTCTTCTTCTTCTTCTTCTTCTTCTTTGCAATTCTTCTTCTTCTTTGCAATTCTTTTTTGCAATTCTTCTTCTCCTTTGCAATTCTTTTTTGCAATTCTTTTTTGCAATTCTTCTTCTTGTTCTTGTTCTTGTTCTTGTTCTTGTTCTTCTTCTTCTTCTTCTTCTTCTTCTTCTTCTTCTTCTTCTTCTTCTTCTCAATTCTTTTTTGCAATTCTTCTTCTTCTTCTCCACAATTCTTCTTCTTTTTCTTCTTTGAATTCTTTCTCCTCTTCTTCTTGTTCCATCTCGTCCACTTTCTGTATCATTCCCCCGTCTCTTCCTCCTGATTTAATACTCTAAATTGTTTCTGTCAGTAAACACATTTCCTCACTCATGCGGTAATGGCATTGTGGCCAGGCAGCGGCTGTAATCTGCCGTTATGTTTGTTGACGATAATGGAAACTCGTCTGACAAAGCCTGCACCCTAGCCCTCCCTCCCTCCCTCCCTGCCTCCCTCCCTCCTGCCCTTCACAGGGAAAAAAAAAAAGAAAAGAGAAAGAAACGTGACTCCTCTGTATTCCTGTGACAGTGATGAAGAGTCACAGCAGCTCTCTGTTGTGGAATGTCTGTCATAGAGGCACCGAGGAAAACACTAGATTCTTGTGAAGTGTCATTATGTCACTGAGGAAGATACCAGATCCTTGTGAAGCGTCATTATGGCACCAACGAAGACACCAGATCCTTTGAAAAGTTTCATTGGGGCATTGGGGAAGACAACAGACCCTTGAATAATACTATTTGGAATCCAGGTAAGATACCACCAGATCCTTGAGGATTGTGATTAAAGCACTGAGAAAGGCAACAGATTCTTAAACAGTACTATTAGAAGTGTAAGGAAAACACCAGATCCTTGAGGAATGCTACCAGAGCGCTGAGGAAGACACCAGATCCTTGAGGAATGCTGCCAGAGCTCTGAGGAAGACACCAGATCCTTAAACAGTACTATTAGAAGTGTAAGGAAAACACCAGATCCTTGAGGAATGCTACCAGAGCTCTGAGGAAGACAAAAGTTCCTTGAACAGTACTACTAGGAATCAAGGGAAAACACACCAGATCTTTGTGGAATGTTTATAAAGGAACTGAGGAAGACAACAGATCCTTGTGGAGTATTTATATGGAACTGAGGAAGACAACAGATCCTTATCAAGTTTATATGGCGCTGAGGAAGACAACAGATCCTTGTGGAGTGTTACCAGGACACTGAGGAAGACAACAGATCCTTGTGAAGTGTCATTATGGCACTGAGGAAGACACCAGATCCTTGTGAAGTGTCATTTTGTCACTGAGGAAGACACCAGATCCTTGTGAAGTGTCATTATGGCATTGAGGAAGACAGATCCTTGTCAAGTGTCATTATAGCCCTGAGGAAGACACCA
>CM060332.1:12420565-12425565 GCA_030674155.1 Stramonita haemastoma
AGATGTTTTATTGATTCAGTGCTTCGTCTTGTCGGCTCTACCAACAACAAAAAAAGTGAAGTGGGCTTCGCTACTCAAACGTGTGATCTATTATATAATTTGCTCTTTTTTTTCCCTTTTTATCGCCATACAGTAACAAGCTTCTTCGTTGGGATTACTGGGTAGGTTTTTTGTTGTTGTTGTTGTATATTTCTAATTCTATTTCGGTAGCATTGAGAGAGAGAGAGAGACAAAGACAGAGACAGATACAGAGATAGACAGACAGACAGACAGTCAGACAGACAGACAGACAGACAGAGACAGAGAGAGACAGAGACAGAGACAGATAGACAGACACACAGACACAGAGACAGATACAGACACAGACACAGAGACAGAGACAGATAGACAGATAGACAGACAGACAGTCAGACAGTCAGACAGTCAGACAGACAGACAGACACAGACACAGACAGGCACACAGACTGAGAGAAGAGAGCAAAACAGAACAAAAACATTTTCAGAGAGGGTATAGTCCTGATAAAATTTGGATAACCTTGTTTTGAGATATGTAGTAGTAATAAAATAAGCACAACTACTTTTTTTTTTTATCCAACCCTTGAAAGAAAAGGGGGCACATGGAGAAAAACAGAGACAAAGAGAGACAGAGACACAGAAGCAGAGAGAGAGAGAGAGACAATAACAATATGTGTGTGTCTGGCGTATATATGTATGTATGTATGTATGTATGTATGTATGTATGTATGTATGTATGTATGTATGTACGTACGTACGTACGTACGTACGTACGTACGTGTGTGTGCGCGCGCGTGTGTGTGTGTGTGCGCGCGCGTGCGCATGTCTGTATGTGTTGTGTGTGTATGTGTGTGTGTGTGTTGGGGGGGGGGGGGGTATGCGTGCGTGCGTGAGTGTGTAAAACGTTGGCTAGTGCTTTGTTCATGACAAAAAGGAGGAAACAATAGGCGGTGACAGTTTGGGAATTTCTCTATCGCCAGCCTTCTGTTTTCTTTTCAAACTGAATCTTGGCAGAGTGTACAGAGGGGTTTTTCCACAGGACTATTTCTTTCTCACACACTCACACACACACACATACATACATACTCACACACACACATACACACACGCGCGCGCGCGCACACACACACACACACACATACACACATACACACATACACACATAAACACGCACACACACATACATACTCACACGCACACACACATACACACACATACACACACACACGCGCGCGCGCGCGCGCGCGCACAGAGAGAGAGAGAGAGAGAGAGAGAGAGAGGGAGAGAGAGAGAGAGAGAGAGAGAGAGAGAGAGAGAGAGAGAGAGACAGAGACAGAGACAGAGACAGAGACAGAGACAGAGACAGAGACAGAGAGACGCACTGTACTGTTCGCCGATCAATACTGAACGTTTTCCCATGCCTAAAGAAAACACAATTACAAACCTGGCCTGAAAGTGGACGTGTGCAAAAAAAAGTTTGTTCGGTGGGGGTTTCGTTATTTTTTTAAAATTATTATTCTTTTTTTAATTTAAGATCTCAACCCTCTAACAAAGAATATTATTGTCTTCTTGACTTTTTTTTCATCATGGTATGAATTGCTAGCAGATGATGACTTTGGCAGAGGAACAGAAGCTATGCTCATTTAGATATGACCTGTGTGCTAGCCTAGTGCATCCTGACAGAAAAATATTTGGCAGCAAAATAGTGTGGCAACAAAATAAAGGAGAAAAATGACTCATAACAAAGCACATACACTTTAGTCAGAACGCGTGAAAAGTTGTTGGAGACAGAACTCTTTGGGTGAGTTAGCTTCTCTGATTCTAGAACTCTTTGGGTGAGTTAGCTTCTGTGATTCTAGAACACTTTGGGTGAGTTAGCTTCTATGATTCTAGAGCTCTTTGGTGGTGATTTTGATTAGACGAGTTACTTGTGATTCTAGAACTCTTTGGGTGAGTTAGCTTCTGTGATTCTAAGAGCTCTTTGGGTGAGTTGGGTTCTTGATTCTAGAACTCTTTGGGTGAGTTAGCTTCTATGATTCTAGAACTCTTTGGGTGAGTTAGCTTCTATGATTCTAGAGCTCTTTGGGTGAGTTAGCTTCTGTGATTCTAGACCTCTTTGGGTGAGTTAGCTTCTGTGATTCTAGAACTCTTTGGGTGAGTTAGCTTCTATGATTCTTGAACTCTTTGGGTGAGTTAGCTTCTGTGATTCTAGAACTCTTTGGGTGAGTTAGCTTCTATGATTCTAGAATTTTTTGGGTGAGTTAGCTTCTGTGATTCTAGAACTCTTTGGGTGAGTTAGCTTCTGTGATTCTAGACCTCTTTGGGTGAGTTAGCTTCTGTGATTCTAGAGCTCTTTGGGTGAGTTAGCTTCTGTGATTCTAGAGCTCTTTGGGTGAGTTAGCTTCTGTGATTCTAGAACTCTTTGGGTGAGTTAGCTTCTGTGATTCTAGAGCTCTTTGGGTGAGTTAGCTTCTGTGATTCTAGAACTCTTTGGGTGAGTTAGCTTCTGTGATTCTAGAGCTCTTTGGGTGAGTTAGCTTCTGTGATTCTAGAACTCTTTGGGTGAGTTAGCTTCTGTGATTCTAGAGCTCTTTGGGTGAGTTAGCTTCTGTGATTCTAGAACTCTTTGGGTGAGTTAGCTTCTGTGATTCTAGACCTCTTTGGGTGAGTTAGCTTCTGTGATTCTAGACCTCTTTGGGTGAGTTAGCTTCTATGATTCTAGAACTCTTCGGGTGAGTGTGCTTCTGTGATTCTAGAACTCTTTGGGTGAGTTAGCTTCTGTGATTCCAGAACTCTTTGGGTGAGTTAGCTTCTGTGATTCTAGAACTCTTTGGGTGAGTTAGCTTCTGTGATTCTAGAACTCTTTGGGGTGAGTTAGCTTCTGTGATTCTTCTTCTTCCTCGTCGTCGTCGAACGCTCAGACAGTAACTATTGTTGTCTGTCATAGGAGCGAAAATGCATTGCGGTGCCGTTAAACACCTGACAAGTCAGGCCCAGCGCATACGATTTCGGCTTAGGAGAGAATTGCTATCTTATGTCTTTCTCGACAAAGAAAAAGGCAGGAGAATGGAGCAAGAAGGCAGGTAAACAGACAAGAAGGAAATGACAGGAAGAGCAAGAACAAAAAACATTCTGTCATTGCAGGGAAGGGAAGAGTGCTTCCTGTCAAATGCGTTTCTGCATTGTAGGTCATGAGAAACTTTAAAGACTGTTGTATGTGAATAAACAGGCCATTCAAAAGTTTCTAAGAGAAGAACAGGATTCCCAAGAATCAGTTAAGAGCTCAGCTTAAGCCTACCAGAAGCTGAAGATCGTGAACAAGTGACATTTGTGTGTCAGAAGGGAGTTAATACCTTGCAAGGAGTTTGTGGTAAGGGACACGACAAATGTTGTGTCACGACTTTTTAGACTGTGCATAGAGAGCAAACTTTTTATCTGTGACATCGTGGTCATAGGCAAGTCAAGAACCAGATGTCGTCGTGACATTACTGCCATAGATAGGTTAAGAACCAGATATCGTTGTGACATTACTGCCATAGAGAGGTTAAGAACCAGATGTCGTTGTGACATTACTGCCATAGAGAGGTTAAGAACCAGATATCGTTGTGACATTACTGCCATAGAGAGGTTAAGAACCAGATGTCGTTATGACATTACTGCCATAGATAGGTTAAGAACCAGATGTCGTTATGACATTACTGCCATAGATAGGTTAAGAACCAGATATCGTTGTGACATTACTGCCATAGAGAGGTTAAGAACCAGATGTCGTTGTGACATTACTGCCATAGAGAGGTTAAGAACCAGATATCGTTGTGACATTATTGCCATAGATAGGTTAAGAACCTGCTGTAGTTGTGACATCACCGCCAAAGAATAAAGAACCAGCCTTAGTTGCCACATCACTGTCAGCTGTAGTTGTGACATCACTGTCAGCTGTAGTTATGACATCACTGTCAGCTGTAGTTATAACATCACTGTCAGCTGTAGTTATGACATCACTGTCAGCTGTAGTTATGACATCGCTGTCAGCTGTAGTTATGACATCACTGTCAGCTGTAGTTGTGACATCACTGTCAGCTGTAGTTATGACATCACTGTCAGCTGTAGTTGCCACATCACTGTCAGCTGTAGTTGTGACATCACCGCCATAGAATAAAAAAACAAAACAGCTGTAGTTGTGACATCACTGTCAACTATAGTTGTGACATCACTGTCAGCTGAAGTCACATCACTGTCATCTTTAGTTGTGAGGTCACTGCCAGCTGTAATTTTGACGTCACTGCCAGCTGTTGTGACGTCTCTGTCAGCTGTAGTTGACGTCACTGACATCTGTACATGTGACTTCACTGTCATCTGTACATGTGGCTTCACTGTCATCTGTACATGTGAGATCACTGTCAGCTTTTGTTGTGACATCACTGTCAGCTTTTGTTGTGACATCTCTGTCAGCTGTTGTTGTGACTTCACTGTCATCTGTACATGTGACTTCACTGTCATATGTACATGTGACTTCACTGTCATATGTACATGTGACATCACTGTCAGCTGTTGTTGTGACATCACTATCACAGGTCAAAGTAAACAGTAAATAATAATAATAATAATAATAATAATAATAATAATAATAATAATAATAATAATAATAAAGTATCGGTACTGGTATAGGTAGCGGTTGTGACAACGACCGCTGTCAGACTCGTCACCAGCACCCAGATCGTTGAACTGACAAGAGACACCGATGACACCGATAAAGCTGTGACGTCAATACCCGCGTGACATCATCGTGACCTGCAGTTGTGGTGACATCACTGTTGAAAAGAATCGAAAATAGTAACAGACAACACCGCACCGTTGCGTCACAGAGGTCGTCACCTGTACGTGATAACACTGGGGCTGTTGTGTTTCTCACACTCTGTGACAACAAGGGCTTGCTTACTTACTTTAGCCAGCCATGCAGTAGTGTGTTGAAGGCCACTGTCCCA
>CM060332.1:12435565-12438065 GCA_030674155.1 Stramonita haemastoma
CAGAGAGAGAGAGAGAGGAGAGAGAGAGAGAGAGAGAGAGAGAGAGAGAGAGAGAGAGAGAGAGAGAGAGAGAGAGAGAGAGAGAGAGAGAGAAGAGAGAGAGAGAGAGAGAGAGAGAGAATGACAGACAGATAGACAGACAGACAGACAGACAGACAGACAGATAGACAGACCGACACATGGACAGATAGACAGCAAGAGAGAGAAATTGTAACGAAAACAATATATTAGGTAAATTTGCAAGTGTGCTAGATTGATCACAGTGACTATTTTTTCATACAGCCCTAAAAGAAAATAATCAAACAAACAAACATACAAACAAAACAATGATTATATGTATATACACATACTTGTAACATACCGAATGACGCACAGAGAGAGAGAGAGAGAGAGAGAGAGGAGAGAGAGAGAGAGAGAGAGAGAGAGGAGAGAGAGAGAGAGAGAGAGAGAGAGAGAGAGAGAAAGAGAGAGAGAGAGAGAGAGAGGAAGAGAGAGAGAGAGAGAGAGAGAGAGAGAGAGAGAGAGAGCAGAGACAGACAGACAGACAGACAGACAGACAGACAGACAGATAGACAGACAGACAGACAGACAGACATACAGAGACAGACAGACAGACAGACAGAGACAGAGACAGACAGACAGAGACAGAGACAGAGAAACATAGAGAAAGAAAGAAAGAAAGAAGAAAAGAAAGAAAGAAAGAAAGAAAGAAAGAAAGAAAAGAAAGACAAGACAAGACAGACAGACAGACAGACAGAACAGAACAGAACAGAACAGAACAGAACAGAACAGAACAGAACAGAACAGACAGACAGACAGAACAGACAGACAGACAAACAGAGACAGAGACAGAAAACATAAACAAAGACAGAAACAGAGACAGAGACAGAATTAAACTACTGAAACAATCAGTGCTAGACTCTCTGTTGAGAGAGAGACAGCAACACGCAGAGAGATGGGAGAAGTGAAGGGGGAGGGGGGGGGGAGGAGGAAAGTGAGAGAATAGACAGCAATGCAGCCAGTATGCCCATGGTGGAATCACTTAGTTCTGCTCTGTAGCAGAGCAGACAGACAGGGAAGAATTCTCAGCGGCCAGCTGTTATTAGATCACGATGATTGCAGTTCAGTCCCAAGCGAATATATCCGTTTTTTTGTCGTTGTTGTTGTTGTTTTTGTTGTTGTTGCTGTTGTTTTGTTTGTTTGGTGTTTTTTTTTTTTGGGGGGGGGTCTGCATCCATCACACACACACACAAGATAACACAACAAAATCCATCTCCCTCAGCCTCCAAGGGGACAGGATAGCCTAGTGGTCAGAACATTGCGCTGGCAATTTGACGACCCGGGTTCGAGTCCGGTCGAGGAGATTTTTTCTCCTGGAGTTAACATTAGCACTGACTCCCACTCTTCCCCCAAAAGTCTTTCAGATGAGACTTTAAAACCGAGGCCCCGTGTGCGAACGCACGCAGAACATCTTGCGCACACGTTAAATCCTGTTCCGCTTTTCGTAAGAGTAGGCCATCGTGTGCCGGCGGTGGGAACAGATGACATTTACAAAAGTGCATACACACGGGACTGGATGTAAAAAAAAAAAAAGCACAAGAGTGCTTATCCCATTATCCTCGATATAAATAAAAGAATAAATCCAATCCAATCCCTTTCCCGCTAACCCTGCAAGCTCCTTTCCATTTTTGGGTCACTGACGTACCTATGGGCTACATACACCCCACTACTTTTGATGTTGCTACTTTTTTTTTCCTTTCTGTCTTCCTGCATCCCTCCCTCTTAACTTGCTTTATACTGCACGTACTAAGGCATCCACTGAAATAAAATTACCCCGTTTGGGACCCAAAACTCCCCCCCCCCCCATCCATGAGACCATGAGTGATGGTCTGGGTGCTAGTCTTTCGGATAAGACGATAAACCGAGGTCCTGTGAGTTAACGCGTCATTATTAAGCGCACGCAAAAGGACCCACGGCAACAAAAGAGTTGTTCCTGGCAGCATTCTTTAGAAAATAGCCACTATAATAAGGAAATAAATACAACTGCAGACAGTAAAAAAAAAAAAAAAAAGAACAAAAAATAATGGTGGCGCTGCACTTGTGGCGACGTACTCTCCCCGGGGAGAGGAGCCCGAATTTCACGCAGAAAAAAATCTGCTGTGACATAAATAAATGAATAAACATAATAAGACTGTCTTGGCCAGTCCAGATGATATAAGCAATACAATTAATTTTACAATAATTGATAAATAGTAGGTATACAAGCAAATTACAATAATCAGTTTTGATGACCAGTTCCAACTTTCTCATGATTGACTACTGACTTGGTCTTGTTTTATGTCTTCAATCTAAAAAAAAAAAGCAAGTACACAGTGCACTTTTCATACTTTAAAAAAAAAAAGTGTGAAAAATCAGCAAACTTTTTTTTTTCACTGGCACTCTATAGAACTAAAGGTACAGTGGTAAACTTGCACTAGGATTTGTAACCCTTTAACTCCTT
>CM060332.1:12443065-12445565 GCA_030674155.1 Stramonita haemastoma
TACTGTCTCCTTGTATGTGGGGCTGAAAAGACCTATCCACAATGAACGATTCGAGTTCTGCATTTTTTCTGTCTCTGTCTCTTTGTTTCTGTCTCTCTGTCTCTCTCTGTCTCTCTGTCTGTCTGTCTCGCTATCTCTGTGTCTCTGCGTCTCTGTCTCTATCTCTGTCTGTCTGCCTCTATCTCTGTCTGTCTGTCTGTCTGTCTGTCTGTCTGTCTGTCTGTCTGTCTGTCTGTCTGTCTGTCTGTCTGTCTGTCTGTCTGTCTGTCTTCTGTCTCTCTCTCTCTCTCTTCTCTCTCTCTCTCTCTCTCTCTCTCTCTCTCTCTCTCTCTCTCTCCCTCTCTCTCTCTCTCTCTCTCTCTCACACACACACAACTACCCACCACCACCACCACCACACCACCACCACCACACCACACCACACCACACCACTCCACAAACACACACACACACACACACTCACACACACACACCACACACACACTTACACACACCACACGACACCACACCACACCACAAACACACACACACACCACAACACACACACAACAAAACACACACACACACACACAAAACACACACACACATCACACCACACACACCACACACACACACAACACAACACAACACAACACACAACACAACACAACACAACACAACACAACACAACACACACACACACACACACACACACACACACACACACACACACACACACCACACACACACACACACACACACACACAACACACACACACTCACACATAGAGCTAACAGCAGCACTGCCCACATGGAAGTAGAATTAATTCCTTCACTCAGTCCTTCGGATGAGACTTTAAACCGAGGCCCCCGTGTGCGAACGCACGCAGAACACATCTTGCGCACACGTTAAATCCTGTTCCGCTTTTCGTAAGAGTAGGCCATCGTGTGCCGGCGGTGGGAACAGATGACAATATTTACAAAAACTGCATATACATGGGAACCGGATGGAAAAAAAGCATATGATTGCTTATTCTGTTATCCTCGATATAAAAGAATAAATAAATAAATAAATAAATAAATAAATAAATAAAGTCAGCCAGGATGTGAAAGGTAGCATCACACCAGTGGTCATTTCATCCCTGCCCGTATAGCACTGGTCACCGATACATACCCAGAGTGGCCACTCTAGTCCGGCTACTGTTGCATCCACCTGTCTCCTTATCAATCCCATCGGGGCCTCACTCTCTCCATTCCTCTTCTTTTTATGGTCAGTATGATGGCAGGCATTGATTTCCTTCTGTATTATGGTGTGGGGGGGGGGTAGGGGGTAGGAGGTGGGGTGTGGGGGGGTGAATGGGTTTGTGTGTGTAGTGTGTGTGTGTGGGGGGGGGGGGTTGGGTTGTGTTGTGTGGTGGTGTGTGTTGGGTTTGTGTGGTGTGTGGTGTGGTGTGTGTGGGTGTGTGTGTGTGTGTGTGGTGTGTGGTGTGTTGTGTGTGTGTGTGTGTGTGTGTGGTGTGTGTGTGTGTGTGTGTGTGTGTGGTGTTGTGTGTGTGTGTTGTGGTGTGTGTGTGTGTGTGTGTGTGTGTGTTGTGTGGTGGTGGTGGTTGTGTGTGTGTGTGTTGTGTGTGTGTGTTGTTTGTGTGTGTGGTCGTGTGTGTGTAGTGTACGTGTTGGTGTTGTGTTGTTTTGTCGTGTTGTGTTGCTGTTGGTGGTTTTTTTTTTAATCTTATTTATTTTTTATTCGTTCTTTTTTTTCGAGGAAAATACAATATACTGTCATGTGTTTCTTTACATCCAAATTTCTTTTTTTCTATAGATTAATTTGTAAGTACGTCAAGTTCTATCTAGCCATGCTCAAGAAAAATTCACAGCCATCATTGTAACCGTTTGTTTCCCTTTTAGTTCCTCAAAAACCCATGTCACTTGTCTTTTTTGTTAACCCTCTATGGCTGCCTGCGAAAGGCCGAATACATTACAAACCATATTGTGTGTGAAACAACCTTATGTGTGAATTAACTTTTGCCTGTTGAAAGCGTTCGAGCTCCGTTCAAGAGTTAACTTTGGACGGTTTAAATTGAAGTTTCTCGATCAATATCTCCGAAGTGGGGATGCAGCTACCTAAATGGTGGGAGAGGTGGAGGGGGGGGGATAGTAGCATATATGCAAAAATCTCACCATTAGCGAACCTCGGAGCTGTAGCCCAGGAAACAACCAAACCAAACCCTAGCATGGCCTAGTCCCTTTTTAAGCCGCTTAAAATTGCTGAGAGAATCAGGCTTTGTGTGTGTGTGAAATGGGTATCATGTTAAGTCATTTGTTTCGTTTTCGTTTGATGGGAGGGTGGGTGGGTGGTGGTGGTTGTGGTGGTGATGGAGGGCAATCAGTATTCAAGTTGTGGTCAGGTCTCGTGTGTTGCATTTTAGCGACGATTTTTTGGGGTTTTATTTGTATACAACTTTATGCTTCCAGTTAACTGGGTATTGCTATAAGAAACGGACTGAAGGATTGTTGGTTTTAA
>CM060332.1:12458065-12460565 GCA_030674155.1 Stramonita haemastoma
TTGACCCAGAAGCTAAATGTGGAGTGCCGCCTTTTGGCAACGTGTATCGTCTACTTCCGGCTGTTATGACCTCCATGTCTAAAAGCTTCCATCCATTGATCGTATTGTGTGTAGTACTTCCTCTTTTACAGATGGTGTTGTTGTTGTTGTTTGTGCTTATTGTCATCATAATATAATCCATGGATAGATCTATTGCATGATTTCTGGCCGCAACAGTTGTTGTTTGTGCTTTGTCATTATTATCCATGGATAGATCTATTGCATATTGCCCAAACCGCTTGAGTAATAGAATCTACAAAATTATGTGGACTTGGATTTCTTCTGGGTCAGAGGTGTTCCCGAGAAAACTTGTTTTCTTTTAATGACAAAGTCACAGAAAATCACTCGTTGTGTTGTTTTGTTGTGTTTTTTATGCTGATTGTTGGTTACTGTAATAAACATTTAAATCTATTAACACTGCGTGCCCGATGCCGCTCACACACACAGACACACATCACACACACACACACAAGACACACAAGAAGAACACACACACACAGACACACCACAGGCCTCACACACACACAGACGAAGACAGACCACACATACACACACACACACAGTATCACTCACACAAACACACACACACTACACACACACACACATCCACAACCACACACACATCCCGTGTGCTTAAAAGGGTTGTTGTCTTTTTTAGAGTTTTGAGAAAGTCAAATACAATACACATAACTATACTTGTTCTCTCTCTCTTCTTAATATCGATCATCTTACTCTCTGTCATCTACATCTGCTTCGCTCTCTGGAATGCTACTCTGTCAACCTGGCAAATAAAGATAATTAATTATTCATTCATTATTCCTCTCCTCACTCTATCACTCTCTCCCATCATCACACTCTACACACTCCCACTCCCTCACACATCACATCACAGCACTCTCTAACATCTCACTACTACTCCCACTCATCTCACCTCTCTCCTACTCTCACATCTCTCATCACTCTCTCCTCCTCATCCTCCTCATCACTCACCTCACACTCTCTCACTTCTATCAATTTCTTTCTAGAATTAGAAAGCATCTACATTACAAAGACAAATCTAACGCTTCCATCTGTCTAGCCTTTCTCGTTGTCTATCTGTCTCTTGTCTCTTCTTCTGGTGTGCGATCTGTCAAACCTTGGAAAATAAAGATTAATTAATTATTCATTCATTATTCTCTCTCTCTCTCTCTCTCTCTCTCTCTCTCTCTCTCTCTCCTCTCTCTCTCTCTCTCTCTCTCTCTCTCTCTCTCTCTCTCTCTGCGTCCTCTCTCTCTCTCTCTCTCTCTCCTCTCTCTCTCTCTCTCTCTCTCTCTCTCTCTCTCTCTCTCTCTCTCTCTCTCTCCTCTCCTCTCTCTCTCTCTCTCTCTCCTCTCAGAAACTAGTACACAGCAACTACAGTAGTACAGAGAAAATCAAAGGCGCTGTCATGCTGTCAGCGCTGTGTGTGTGTGCTGTATGTGTTCTGTGTGTGTTCTGGGTGTGGAGGAGAAGCAAGAGCCCTTCAAGGGGGAGATAGATAAAGGCTGATGTCTTCAAGCTGTTGTCTTGATGCTCTCTGATCTTCTCTTTCTGCTCCACTGCTATTTTCACTCCCCCCCCCCCCCCCTCTCTCTCTCTCTTTGCCCTTTAAGTGGGAGTTTCTGACTGTGTGGGTGGGTGGTTTGGCTGTTTGTCTGGTTGTCTGACTGGTTGTCTGGCTGTGTGGTTGTCTGTCTGTCTGGTTGTCTGTCGGCTCTCTGGCTGTCTGTCTGACTGGTTGTCTGTCTATCTCTCTGGCTGGCTGGCTGTCTCTCTGACTGGTTGTATGTCTGTCTCTCTGGCTGGCTGTCTGTCTGACTGGTTGTGTGTCTGTCTCTCTGGCTGTATGTATGTCTCTCTGGCTGTATGTATGTCTCTCTGGCTATATGTCTGTCTCTCTGGCTGGCTGTCTATCTGACTGGTTGTCTGTCTGTCTCTCTGGCTGTATGTCTGTCTGACTGGTTGTATGTCTGTCTCTCTGGTTGTCTGTCTGTCTCTCTGGCTATATGTCTGTCTCTCTGGCTGTATGTCTGTATCTCTCGTTGTCTGTCTGTCTCTCTGGCTGTATGTATGTCTCTCTGGCTGTGTGTATGTCTCTCTGGTTGTCTGTCTGTCTCTCTGTCTGGCTGGCTGTCTGCCTGGTTGTCTGTGTCTCTCTCTCTCTCTGGCTGTCTGACTGGCTGTATGTCTGTCTTTCTGGTTGTCTGTCTGTCTTTCTGGTTGGCTGTCTGACTGGTTGTCTGTCTGTCTCTCTGGCTGTCTGGCTGTCTGACTGGTTGTGTGTATGACTGGTTGTATGTCTGTCTGACTGGTTGTATGTCTGTCTATCTTATTGTCTGTCTGTCTCTGTGGCTATATGTCTATCTCTCTGGTTGTATGTCTGTCTCTCTGGCTATATGTCTATTTCTCTGGTTGTATGTCTGTCTCTCTGGCTATATGTCTG
>CM060332.1:12468065-12470565 GCA_030674155.1 Stramonita haemastoma
AGAACGATTTTTTTTTACATCTGTAGACAACGGCAACATAATTAATGGTGTACTGGATTTATCAGCTGCCTGTGACTCCAGTGACCACACTATTCTTTTCAACAGACTTCGCTTTTCATTCCATATCTCCCGTTCCCCACTGGTATGGTTCAGGCCCTATCTTTCATCAAAAATCGAAACAGTCCCTGCAAACAGTTTTTTTTTTCCTTTTTTTTCTCCTCCACATAGGAGAGGCAGATGTATAGTTTGTCATATTTGTAAGAAATCTCGGCGTGACTCTGAACTCCAATCTTCCAATGCTAGCAGTATATATCAGCAATGTCTGCAAAACTGCATGTTTTCAACTTCTTCAAATTAGTTAACTTCAGCATTTCATTTCGTTTCAAGCAGTCCAAACTCTCGTCTGCTCTCTCCTCCTGTCAAGACTTCTTGTATTCTTGCAATTCACTTCTCCCTGGCTGTCTAGAACATTGACGACAGGAGCTTCAGAAAGTTTAATAGACTGCGAGCTAGATTGATTCGTAGAGCCAAAAGGTCACACCATATCACGCCACTTCTCTCTTCATTCCAATGGCTGCATATTAATTTCTGCGATGTATTTCGTACAAAATGGCAACTCTTAGTGTTAATGCTGTCATAGGTGTATCACCACAGTCTATCAATGATATGATTCATTCATACGCATCTGCACAACAACTTCGATCGAGCTATGAGCCCCATCCCATTGTGGATACCTCAGAGGAACACAAAGTGTTTTGGGCAGCAGGCCTGTTCACATTCAGCCTCTACGAGATGCAACACTGTGCTCAGGAACTTGGTCATTCTCTTTCCTTTTCTTCTTTCAAGGGCAAGTCTAACCAACCAATCATCAACTAACCAGTAACCAATCAATCACCAACCAACAAACATACCAACTAACCATTAACCATCCATCCATCCAACCAACCAACTAATCAATCAATCAAACCAACCAGCCAGCCATCCAACCAACCAACTAACTAATCAATCAAACCAACCAACCAACCACCAAGCCAACTACAATCAATCAACCAACCAACCAACCAACCAATAACTAATCAATCAACCAACCAACCAACCAACCATCCATCCAACCAACTAACTAATCAATCAACTTAACCAACCAACAACCACTCTATCCAACCAACCAACTAACTAATCAATCAATCAACCAACCAACACACTAACTAATCAACCAACCAACCAACACCATCCACAATCCAACCAACCAACCAACCAACCAACCAACAACCAACCAACCAACCAACCACAACCAACCAACCAACCAACCACACCAACCAACCAACCAAACCAACCAACCAACCAACCAACCAACCAACCAACCAACCAACCAACCAGCCAAACCCACAAAATGAATGAATCAAGTAGAAGCCATCAAGGAAGGAGCCAACCAACCAAGCTAGCACTCAAACCACGACAGCAGCAGCAGCAACAACAACAGCCACCACCACCACCACCACCATCACCACCACCACCACCACCACCACCACCACCATTACCACCACTTCTGCTGCCAGTGAGGGAGGCACTTAACTGTTGAACGTGCCAGTGAAGGTAGCGTGAACGTGCCTGCATTGTCTGTCACCCACACCGGGGGAATATGGTCACCCTAGCACGCTCTTTCCGCTTTCCGCTAATTGCCGGCCATTGACTCCAGAGCCTATGTCCACGTCGGTGACTGACCTTCCTGCTTGCCACTCTTGTACTTCCTTCCCAACCTAGTATGTCCCCCCCCCCCCCCCCCTGGACAATATTATTTTTTGAGTTCACTGTTCCAGTGTTGTTGTTTATAGCCCTGCAGGTGAAAGAGGGCATACATACAAGCATTAAGACTTTCTTGTTAATGCTCGTATTTATGCTTGAATTTCTCCCGTTTGTGGAATGATTTTTTTTTAAAGTATTTTTGAGCTGAATTGAATACAATTGTGGGGGTATAGTGGGGTGTAGTTATTTTACGAAGGAAGTGTATATCCTGCTAGGGTGCTTAATTTTCCTGCCAATTCTTCACTCTGGGGAATTTTTAGGATATAAACCACCTTTTTTTTAACCACTGTTCTTTCTGTTTTTCTACAGCACTCTTGTATTTATACAATACGTATTAAGACATCCACAGGTTTTGTAACTACTTTTTTTGTGAAAGACTAGCCTCTGATTTAAAACTCTGTGATTTTGCATGAATTTGGTAGGTTTTAATCTTCTTTTTTTTATTATTATTATTATTATTATTATTATTATTATTATTATTATTATTATTATTATCCAGCAAACCTTTTAACCCCTCTCAATCCTTTGTCGTCTGCTAGTTTCCTAACCACAATATGCATGCGTGGAATCAACACTGTAGGAACACAAGCAATCGTCAATTCTGATGACCATTT
Organism: Stramonita haemastoma; assembly: GCA_030674155.1. Classification (NCBI taxonomy): domain Eukaryota; kingdom Metazoa; phylum Mollusca; class Gastropoda; order Neogastropoda; family Muricidae; genus Stramonita; species Stramonita haemastoma. The sequence goes on from CM060332.1 coordinate 12,470,483, forward strand.
TTAACGTTCTCATGACTACCTGGTATTGCTCTACGTCCTCAATCCCTAAAACGAGTACACAGTGCATTTCTTTCAGACTTTAA
>CM060332.1:12475565-12478065 GCA_030674155.1 Stramonita haemastoma
AAAGTGTTGTGTGGATATGAAATTAAACATTAATACAGATAAAACCAAAGTTATGGTCTTTAGGAAAGGAGGGGTTTTGGGTAAGGATGAGGAATGGATTTTAGGAGATAAAAAGTTAGAAGTTGTAAATAAATATTGTTATTTGGGGTATGTTTTTACGACAAAACTTTGTCATAGGCTGGGTACAGAACATTTGTGTGTAAAAGGGAAAAAAGCACTAATAAGTTTAATTAGAGCATTTAAAAAAAACAAAGATATTTCTTACCAGGTTTATTTTAAAGTTTTTGATGTAAAAATTAAGCCAATATTGCTATATGCATCTGAAGTATGGGGAGTAAATCGCTTAGAACATGTAGAAAAAATACATTTGATGGCTTGTAAACGTTTTATGGGAGTTCCTGTTAAAACACCAAATAAAATGGTTTATGGGGAAGTTGCCAGATATCCTTTATTCATAAACTCATATATTTGTGCAGTTAGATATTGGTTAAAATTACTACAAATGAGTAATCAGAGGTTGCCAAGACAGGCCTACGAAATGCAATTAATTCTAGATCAGAAAGGTAAAAAATGTTGGGTAGCAAGTGTAAGGGAATTGTTGTGCAATTCAGGGTTTAATATTGTTTGGCTACAACAGGGTGTTGGTGATATTCAGGGATTCCTTAGTGCATTCAAGCAAAGATTAATTGATATGTTTATTCAGGAGTGGTCAGGTGTCATGAGAGAGAGTAATAGGTATGCAACATATAGATCTTTTAAGACCGTTTTTGAAAAAGAATTGTATCTTCATAGTATTGATATTTATTGTTTCAGAGTTGCACTGTCACAGGCCAGAATGAATGTTCTTCCTTTAAATAATAATCTCAACCGATACAGCAACAACAATCAAGATAAAAACTGTTCTTTGTGCAAAAACGTTATTGAAGATGAATACCATCTAATATATATTTGTCCATTATATACAGATTTACGAACCAGTTACCTGAAAGATCTTCTTCATGTGCCTATGCCTTTTCTTCTTCAGGCACGTAGTAGATGTCGTTCAGTGCAGCTAGCAACATTTTTATTCCGTGCTATTCGAAGAAGACAGACAGTGGCAGAACTTTTGTAAAGTAAATAGATCTAGATCTAATAGTGAAAAAGATGCGTTGTATCAAGTGTGTACCGTTGCTTTATGATGAGACTTTGAACAAATTCGTTATATGCACATACATCCACTCCCCCATCTCCCACTTCGTTTTGAATTGTGGCCCAAGGCTGATGTTCAATAAAAACATTTTCATTTTCATTTTCATTTTCATTTTCTCTCTCTCTCTCTCTCTCTCTCTCTCTCTCTCTCTCTCTCTCTCTCTCTCTCTCTCTCTCTCTCTCTCTCTCTCTCTCCCTCTCTCTTCTCTTCTCTTCTTTCCATCTTTTCTCTCAGTTTTCCAATTAATAAGCAGTCTGCATGTATCACAGGTACCACAGCCTGTTGTACAAAACTGCATCTCTCTCTCTCTCTCTCTCTCTCTCTCTCTCTCTCTCTCTCTCTCTCTCTCTCTCTCTCTCTCTCTCTCTCTCTCTCTCTCTCTCTCTCTCTCTCTCTCTCCTCTCTCTCTCTCCCTCCTCCCCCCCCTCTCTCTCTCTCTCCCTCCCTCACTCTCTCTGTCTCTCTCTGTCTCTCTGTCTCTGTCTCTGTCTCTGTCTCTCTCTGTCTCTCTGTCTCTCTGTCTCTTGTCTCTGTCTCTGTCTCTGTCTCTGTCTCTCTCTCTCTCTCTCTCTCTCTCTTCTCTCTCTCTTTCTTTCTTTCTTTCTTTCTTTCTTTCTTTCAGTTTTCCAATAATTGATATAAACAGTGTCTGCATTGATGTACCAATCAAAGGTACCACAGTCTGAGGACTGTGCATGTTGTAGTGCACGAGAACAATGGTCAGGCACCCTGCCTACCTCTCTGGACCAAACAGACTTTCTGGACAGAGCTAGTTAGGGCTTGTAAACCAATATTCCCTGATTCCCTTCACCGCTATCAGCTTCATTCCCTCATTGATTCCAGCTCTCAAGAATATCAATGGTGCCATTTCTCCTCTCTGACAAGAGCCTTCTTTTTTTCTTTCTTTTTATCGTTTCTCGGCTAGAGCTCCTAGTTTCACCAACAGTGAGATCTTTGCGTATTCGATTGACCGTTCCTCGCCCCCTCCCCCATACCCTCACCACCTCGATTTAGGTAGCCGCAGTCCGACTTCATGGATGGTGTCTTAACACGACACCTGTGTACATGCTAAGTTGGGGGGGCGGAGGTCTGTCATCCGTTCCTACCAGCACACAGTGGTCCACTTTGCCAATAGGCGGGATAGGTTTTTAACGTGTGCGCAAGAAATTCTGCGTGCGTTAGAACACGGACCTCGGTTTATAGTCTGTCATCCGTTCCTACCAGCACACAGTGGTCTACTTTTCCAATAGGCGGGATAGGTTTTTAACGTGTGCGCAAGAAATTCTGCGTGCGTTAGAACACGGGACCTCG
>CM060332.1:12488065-12500565 GCA_030674155.1 Stramonita haemastoma
TCAGTGAGCTTTGAGAGAGAGAAATCTGTGAGGCATGACGTCAGTGAGCTTGGAGAGAGAAATCTGTGGGGCTGACGTCAGTGAGCTTTGAGAGAGAGAATCTGTGAGGCTGACGTCAGTGAGCTTTGGAGAGAGAAATCTGTGGGCGTGACGTCAGTGAGCTTTGAGAGAGAAATCTGTGAGGCATGACGTCAGTGAGCTTTGAGAGAGAAATCTGTGAGGCATGACGTCAGTGAGCTTTGAGAGAGAAATCTGTGAGGCATGACGTCAGTGAGCTTTGAGAGAGAAATCTGTGGGCATGACGTCAGTGTGCTTTGAAGAGAGAATCTGTGAGGACTTACGTCAGTGAGTTTTGGAGAGAGAAGTGAGGTATACGTCAGTGAGGCATTGAGAAGAAATCTGTAGGCATGTAACAGTGAGCTTTGAGAGAGAAATCTGCATACAGTCAGTGAGCTTTGAGAGAGAATCTTGAGGTATCAACAGTGTGTTTTTAAAGAAGATTCTAGAGGTATTCAACAGTGTGTTTTTAAAGAAGACTTCTAGAGGTATTCAACAGTGTGTTTTTAAAGAAGACTTCTAGAGGTATTCAACAGTGTGTTTTTAAAGGAGACTTCTAGAGGTATTGAACAGTGTGTTTTTAAAGAAGACTCCTGAAAACGTGTCAACAGTGTGCAGAGTTATTTGTCCTCTGTGTGACAGTGATGTTACAGACATAATGTTTTGCGGAAAAAAAAAAAAAACCTGCCAACCAACATGTCCCTCGTGTCCCCCTGACAATAATCAAGGCCAAGAGACATGATGATGATGATGATGATGATGATGATGATGATGATGATGATGATGATGATGATGATGATGATGATGATGATGATGATGATGACACGACGACGACGACGACGACGACGACGACGACGACGACGACGACGACGACGACGACGACGACGGACGAGAGATGATGAATGATGATGATGATGATGATGATGATGATGATGATTGATGATGATGATGAGTGGTGGTGGTGGTGGTGGTGTGGTGGTGGTGGTGGTGGTGGTTCCTCCTCCTCCTCCTCCTCCTCCTCCTCTCATCATCATCATCACATCATCACACATCACATCACACCATCATCATCATCATCATGAACTTTCCAGCACCTCTCTGCCTCGCCTATACTAATCGTGATGGACACCGAATTTCAAGCGGCGTACTCTCCAGCCGGTCCGCTGCAAGATAAACTAGGAAAGAGCGGGCTGAGGAATGAATGAACATGGACAGTTCGTGGAACCAGCAGTCTCCTACAGGACTCGGGGGGGGGGGGGAGGGGGCACTGCCTCACTCCCCACAGCACTCCAGCTTCCTGATTGTCCTCTGCCAGGCGGCCTGCGGAGAGGAGGATTCTGGAGGCAGCAGCATCCATGCGGAGTCATGGTGTGGGTGTGGCGATGATCGCTAGCTCTTGTGTGCTGGGGACCATGGGGACCCATGGGGACCCACTGGGGAATGAAGAGGAGGAAGAGGAGCGGAAGGTGGTTTCTGTTCTGGATGGAAACAACGTCAGCTGCTGGAGGAGTCAGGAAGTCTTCTGTGTGACGGTGGTGATATGATGATGTTGGCTCTGAGGAATTTGTGGGAAGGGTTGGGTTGGGTGGCAAGAGGGCAGCAGGCTCGCTGTGTGTGAAGAGGACTTCTGCTTGTTTTGTGTGTGTGATGTGTGTGTGTGTGTGTGTGTGTGTGTGTGTGTGTGTGTGTGTGTGTGTGTGTGTGTGTGTGTGTGTGTGTGTGTGTGTGTGTGTGTGTGTGTGGGGTGTGTGTCAACAGGTCGTGAAGTGGACAGTGTCACTGTCTGGGCAGTGTGCTGCCTCACTCTATCCCACTGACGCCATTATGGGCACTACTCTGTGGAGGGACACAAACTTCTCGGATGGTTTTTTGACAGGCACCAGCTTTCTTTCTTTTTTTTCTTTTTTTTTAGCTGCCTCATCTGCAACGTCATCGTCCTGCTGTTCCTACGCCGCTCATTTCAATCTCCCCGCCATAGCTATTCCCAGATTCGTTATGTCTCATCCTCAGGGTTGGAAGTCCACGGGAGCTCATCAGTATTAGGCCGCCGTGGGGCTACCATGCAAGAGTGGCCCTGCACTGCTGCTGGGTCATTTTGGTGGTGTTCAGTGGTGCCTGTTCTGAGCTAACATACGCAGGACACCACCTACTAAGCCCCCTACTAAAGACAGTATTAGCTCAGTCGCGGAGCCAGACTGAGTAAGTCACCCACCTGAGGTGGTGACCACCACAACGTCCCTCCAACAACCGTCCCCCTGTGAACCCCCAACTCCAAAGGCTTTGACACAAACACACCACAGAAGTATATGGGTAAACCGAATCTGAGGTCACCATGAAACCAGAGCAACAGGAGCTACCGAATCAGAGGCAATTTTTATTATTACATGATGATCAGTGGTGGTGAGGATGATGTAATGATGCTGCTATGGAAGTGCATCTGCTTTGAGACTATGTGACAGGGCTGTACTCTACGCTTACTATCATAATATATCCCGGCGTCAACCGGGCCTGAGAGATACAGACACCTGCAGTGCTGGTCAGGTAATTTGAACACACTCTCAAAGTTGCATCCGTAAAGTGGATTAATGCAAATTTGAAAGTGTTGCTATAAATTACCTGACCAAATTCCATCCGTAAAGAGGATGACTGTCAAAACTGAACACCATCTGGAAAGATAAAAATATTTCCCTCAACTCCAAAATCAGACTAATGTGCTCCTTTGTCATATCCATATTTCTGTATGCCTGTGAATCGTGGACCCTGGCTGCTGATTTGGAAAGAAGAGTACAGGCAGTAGAGACGAGATGCTCCCGGAGTCTCCTTGGCATCTCCTACAGAGACCACATAGGCAACGAAGACGTGTATAACAGAATCCAGCAAACCATTGGTCCCTACGAAAATCTTCTATCAATCGTAAAGAAGCGGAAACTTAAATGGTACAGGCATGTCACAAGATAAAAGGACTTGCAAAAACAATACTCAAGACACTGTTCAAAGAGGACGAAAAAGAGGCCGACCAAGGAAGAGATAGATAGATAGAAGATAGATAGTGTAGATAGGTAGGTAGATAGGTAGATAGGTAGATAGGTAGGTAGGTAGGTAGGTAGGTAGATAGATAGTAGGTAGATAGATAGGTAGATAGGTAGATAGATAGATAGATAGATAGATAGATAGATAGATAGATAGATAGATAGATAGATAGATAGATAGATAGATAGATAGATAGATAGATAGATAGATAGATAGATAGATAGATAGATGAAGCTTGACTGTGTGGTCCCAGTCTCCCACCTGAGCCCACAGCACACTCACTCTGGGTAGGAGCCGGCCGGAGTCCGAAAAATCCCTATGACTCTTATGGGATTCGAACCCGCGACTTTCTAGTCCAAAATCTAAGGTGCTAACCACTGTGCCATGGCGGCTGGTGGACACTAGCTTTCTGATGGACACTAACTTTCTGATGGACACTAAATTCTGATAACTTCAGATGGACACTAACTTTCTGATGGACACTAAATTTCTGATAACTTTCTGATGGACACTAGCTTTCTGATAACTTTCAGACGGACACAAACCTTCTGATGATATACCATTGGGCTGTTGTAAAGAGAGAAAAACAGACAATCAGATGGAGACATAAGGGAAAAATACAGAAGCTGATATACCTAACAATGTCCGATGTACATGGCAAATTGCTGTGCGTCTGAACAGAAGCGGTCAGTTTTACAAGCTGTGTAGCGTATACTGACCCACGGATTTCGGACAGAGCATTTCGTACATTGCACACTGTCCATGTTCTGCCGGCTTTAAGGTGTGCATTGGATAATATTTCACAGACACACTAGCTATCTTTAATAACTTAGTTCCACTTACAGTATTTTCAGAGATGATTTATTGGTCGTTGAACAGATGGTGTCAAATAGATAAAGATGGTGGCCACGGTATATTTTCAGAGATGATTTATTGCTCGTAAACAAAGTGTCAAAAAGATTTTATTTAAAATGTGGGCTACATACAGTGTATTTTAGAGATGATTGATTTTATAAGTCGTTGTTAATTAACATAGCGTCAAATAGAAAAATAAATTCATGGCCGCAGTGTCTTTTCAGAGATGTATTATTGGTTGTTGTAAAAAAGAAAATGGAATATATAAAAAAGCTTCTGACCAGAGTATTATTTCAGACTACGAAGTGATGGTTATCAAAGTTGGTGTCAAGATTGTTGGTCTTGGTGTATGTTACTGTTTATTGGACGTTGTCAAAGATAATGTCAATTTTACGAGATTTGTAGGCCATGTTTGAAGGTGTGCACAGTTTTAATATAATTATTTTGAAAGTTGTCAAAAATTCAGTGCTATACAAGTTCTATATACTGTTATCATCATTCGGATGAGACTATAAACTGAGGCCCCGTGTGCAAACGCACGCAGAACATCTTGCGCACACGTTAAAAACCCGTTCCGCCTTTTGGAAGAGCGGGCCATTGTGTGCCGGTAGGAGTGGATGACAACAACATTTTAAAAAACAGCATGCACACAGTGTCGTGTCTAGACACCATCCCTGAGGAAAAATCGGGGAGTTGGAGTCCCCATGGGTTCTGGGCCTATATGGCAACGTTCTGGTGGCTCCTGCGACGGTGCTGGAACCATTCGTGTCAGCAATTGCCTTTCCAATAGACTCATTCCAGCGACGTGGAGCGGGGGCAGTCTCCTGCATGTAGGGGGGGGGGGGGGGCAATCTCCTGCATGGGTAACAGTTTGCTCTCCGTACTTACTTACCCAGGTTTTGCTCTCTAGAGCCTAAAGCGTAACTCCATAGTCTTCCGAGACTGACGGATGCCCACCTATCATCATTAAAAACGGTGAAATATTTTCATATTTCTCGGCTACCATATTTGAGATTCAGCATGCAGTTTCCAAACTATCGGACGCTTCAAAAAATAGCGTTTGAAGTAAGAAAACTAGCTGCCTGGTTACCTTCGTTTACAAACTATCGGTCCGTACACGACATTGTATCCAAATAAAAAATAATAATTATAAAACTCTGACCTATATTTTAAGGTTCACAGTACAGTTTTCAGATACTGGACGCTGTGGAAGAATCGTTTCTCATTCCCCGAAGTCGGAATGCGGCTACCTTCGCTGTGGGCCAAAACCGGTTGTATACGCAAAAATCTTGTCATTGGTGAACCTCGGAGCTGTAGCCGAGGCACGGAAAAGAAAAGGAAGAGTTGTTTGTGGGTCATAATTATTGTTTTCAGAAGTCTACAGTGCCGCTTGAACATAAATGGATATCAAATACATCACGGTCTCTCGTCTATTGAAGTGACTGGGGAGGAAATGACATTGGTATATCTGTGTTCGGACAGTCTATCTTCTGTCCTGTTTGAATTGGGTTGGGGTTTTGGGGTTTTTTTTGTTTGTTTTGTTTTTTGATGATGTAAAAAAAAAATGGATAAGCATGTTTTCTGAAATGACGAATTTTGAATGATATTTGATTTTTTTTAATGTTACGTAACGCTTATTTTCTTTTTGTCTTATGTAACTGTATTGTGGTTTATTAAAAACTACGTCATTATGATTTTGTTAAAAACGTGTTTTTCAGCAGTGTCTCTGTAACTGCTTCTCCCCCTCTTCCTTCCTTCTTATTTCTTCTTCTTCTGCTTCTGCATCCTCTTCTGCTTCTTCTTCTTCTTCTTCTTTCTTCTTCTTCTTCTTCTTCTTCTTCTTCTTCTTCTTCTTCTTCCGCTTCTTCTTCTTCTTCTTCTTCTTCTTCTTCTTCTTCTTCTTCTTCTTCTTCTTCTTCTTCTTCTTCTTCTTCTTCTCCTTCTCCTTCTTCTTTGTTGTCGTCGTCGTTGTCATCGTCATTATCGTCGTCGAACGCTCAGAACACAACTATCATTGTCTATCATGTGAGTGGAAATGTGCTGCGCTACTGTTAAGGAGTGTGGGGGGTATGTGCACACACATACACACACGCATGTGTACACACACACACACACACACACACACACACACACACACACACACACACACACACACACACCACACACACCACACACCACACCACCACCACCACCACCACCACCATCACCACTCCCTTTCAACCTGTTCCAAGCGCGCCCCCCCCCCCCCCTCCCTACCTCCCTACCTCCACCTTTTCAACCCAACAATTCATTTCTTCCTTCATGTTGTCTAAAATAACATGGAAACACCAAGAGGGAAGGGGCATAACACGCAAAGAAAGGGGGAAGCAACTATAGACAATGATAGTCATTTAATAGGACGACTTTTCCAGAGGGCTTTAAAGGTTTTCTTTGCCCTGGGTAAAAGGCCGACCATCACGAAGTGATGATGATATTTTTAGCGCACTGAAAAAACACAAGGAACGTTAAGTTCAGTTCAGTTAACCCCCAGATTAACCGTATTGTTAAGCTGGAATGGAGGGAACTGGTTGTCAAGTCTTCAGAGGTACCCCCACGGTCGCCAGACTAAGGGATAGATAGATAGATAGATAGATAGATAGATAAGATAGATAGATAGATAGATAGATAGATAGATAGATAGATAGATAGATAGATAGATAGATAGATAGATAGATAGATAGAGGATGGAAAGTTCCCAAAAGATCTATAGAATAGATAGATAGATAGATAGATAGATAGATAGATAGATAGATAGATAGATAGATAGATAGATAGAGTAGGATAGTAGGTAGGTAGGTAGGTAGGTAGGTAGGTAGGTAGGTAGGTAGGTAGTAGAGTAGAGGTAGAAGAGAGAGAGAGAGAGAGAGAGAGAGAGAGAGAGAGAGGAGAGAGAGAGAGAGAGAGAGAGAGAGAGAGAAGAGAGAGAAGAGAGATACTGGAAAGTTCCCAAAAGATCGATCGATCGATCGATCGATCGATCGAGATGATGAGAGAGAGAGAGAAGAGAGAGAGAGAGAGAGAGAGAGAGAGAGAGAGAGAGAGAGAGAGAGAGAGAGAGAGAGAGAGAGAGAGAGAGAGAAGCTGGAAAGTTACCAAAAGCTGAAAGAGGGGCGGGAGGGGGAGGGGGAGTGGGGTTCACACCGCCAGAAAGGATAGTTTGAAGAGTTTATATTGCAAGTCACTTTTTTTTCTTTTTAGAGAGAGAGAAATAGGGAGCTTTTTTTTTACTGCCAGAATGGATGGTTTAAAGTGTTCATATTCCAATTTACTTCTTTTTTTTCTTTTTTCTTTTTTTTTGGAGAGAGAAGGGGGGAGAGGGAGAGAGGGGAGAGAGAGAGAGAGAGAGAGAGAGAGAGAGAGAGAGAGAGAGAGAGAGAGAGAGAGAGAGAGAGAGAGAGAGAGAGAGAGAGAGAGAGAGAGAGAGCTTTTTCACTGCTAGAATGGCTAGTTTGAAGAGTTCAAATAGCGACTCACTTTTTTAGAAAGATAGACAAGGGGGTACTGCTAGAATGAAGAGGTTGAGGGGGGGGGGGGGGGGGTTGTTAGTTTTTTGGTTGGTTGGTTGGGTGGTTGGCTGGCTGGCTGTTTGGTTGGCTGGTTGGCTGACTGGTTGGTTGGCTGGTTGGCTTGTGTGGTATGGTTGGCTGGTTGGCTGACTGTTTGGTTGACTGGTTGGCTGACTGGTTGGTTGGCTGGTTGGTTGGCTGGTTGGTTGGCTGGTTGGTTTTCTTTTTTGTTCCTCGGTTCGTTCTCCAAGGTTCACCAATGGTGATATTTCTGCGAATGCGACCGTATTTTTGCCTACCCAAATAAGGTAGCTGCCTTCCAACTTCGGGGAGGATGCCTAAACACGACACAGAAGTGTATGCAGTTGTTTTGTTTTGTTTTGTTTTGTTTAATTTTGTCATCTGTTCCTTCCCGAATGCAGATGGCCTACTCTTCTGAAAGGCGAAACGGATTTGACGTGTGGGGCAAGATGTTCTGTGTGCGTTCGACAACTAAACGGCGCCTCTTTTATAGTTAAGTCTCATCTGAAGAGATTTTCGGGAGACTGAAGTCGGTACTGATGTTACCTCCAGGGGAAAAGTCTCCTTATATGGGCACCTCAGTGGTGGTTCGATCTCGTGGGCGACATTCTAAACACTAGGGTAGTTCACCCTCTGAATGAAAGAGTTCAATAGGTTCACAAAACACTAACTGTCAAGACACATAAAAAAGGTGTGTCTCAACAAAATCCTGAATGCTGATCTTGCCGTAGATTAAATTCAATCCACGTATCAACAGGAAGCCAGTGGTGCTGTTGGAGAAGAGACATTGCGTGACCACTTCCTCTTTCCGCAGTACAAACCCAGTACAACCACTTTCCTGAACTCTTTAAAAGTTGAAGGGGAAAAGTTAATGGATACCACCAGGCCAGCTAGAATGCAATTAATACTGAAGTATTCCCCTGCTACATCTTCTCTGTCTGTCTCTGTCTCTGTCTCTGTCTCTGTCTCTGTCTCTCTCTCTCTGTCTCTCTCTCTCCTCTCTCTCTCTCTCTCTCTTCTCTCCTTCTCTCTCCTCTCTCTCTTAATGGATACATGGATACCACCAGGCAGCTAGAATGCTACCAATACTAAAGTATTCCCCTGCTACTCTCTCTCTGTCTCTGTCTCTCTCTGTCTCTGTCTCTCTCTGTCTCTGTCGTCTGTCTGCTGTCTGTCTGTCTTCTGTCTGTCTGTCTGTCTGTCGTGTCTGTCTGTCTGTCTCTCTCTGTCCTGCTCTCTCTGTCTCTCTCTGTCTGTCTCTGTCTCTGTCTGTCTGTCTGTCTGTCTGTCTGTCTGTCTGTCTGTCTGTCTGTCTGTCTGTCTGTCTGTCTGTCTTCTCTCTCTCCTCTCTCTCTCTCTCTCTCTCTCTCTCTCTCTTCTCTCTCTCTCTCTCTCTCCTTAATGGATACATGGATACCACCAGGCCAGCTAGAATGTTATCAATACTAAAGTATTCCCCTGCTCGCTTCTCTCTCTCTCTCTCTCTCTCTCTCTCTCTCTCTCTCTCTCCTCTCTCTCCTCTCTCTCTCTCTCTCTCTCTCTCTCTCTCTCTCTCTCTCTCTCTCTCTCTCTCTCTCTTTGCAAACCTCCTGGAGTTCAAAGGAAGAAGTTACAAACTAAAAACTGAAAAAAACAGACGGTTCAAACGTGTGGTCAGTTCCGTCACCGCTAAGCCAGATTTCTGCAGTGTATCGCCATGTTTGTATCCAAGATCCGTGTTCACATTTTGTAATTTGTTCTCTTCTGATAAAAAATATGTTATTAAAACTTAGCAAATTCATACTTAAGAGTCAAGTTGCATGACATTAATGAAAGGGTTGACTATATTTTTATTTCTGTGAAATTCTGTGTATGAACGTATTTTATCAATGCAAATTATATATGTTACAGTTGATTTTGTTTGAAATCCTCCATGCCTCAAGAGGGGTCAAAGGCGAATTAAATCTTGAATCTTGAATCTTGAATCAGGTTGGCTATAAATTTCACAATATGTTGCACCACAGCAAAATGCAGGGCCGCCACCGCATGCACACACACAAAAAAAAAAACGGACACACAAACACAAGCGTGCAAGCATGCGCTCGCATCCCTCCTCCCCCCCCCCCCCCCCCCCCCCTCAAGAATACGGCGCATTTCCAGAAGATGCAACAAAGCGGCGACTTGTGTCCCGCCGTGCCCCTATTTTGCACAGTAACAGACCCCACGGCACCAAGAGAGTGCTCTACTGTATGCGTACACACTCTACTAGCATTTTTTTTTTATTCGTGGCGCCGGACTTGTGGCGACACCACGACCCGAAAGAGTGCAGCCTGGCTTAAATATACCAAGTTTGTCTCAATGAAAGCTAGTGGAAGTAGGCACCCATCAGTCTCAAAAGACTATGGAGTTGCGTTCTAGTCTTTAGAGCGCAAAGCCTGGGTAAATAAGTATGGAGGGCAAGCTGTTACCCATGCAGCAGATCGCCCCCCCCCCCCCTCTCCACGGCACAGGAATGATCCATTGGAAAGGCAATGACTGATACGAATGGTTCCTGTACTGTCGGAGGAGCCACCAGAACGTTGCCATACACAGCCCCGAACCGCCCTGGGGACTCCAACTTCCCGATTTTTCCTCAGGGATGGTGTCTAAACAGGACACCTGTGTGCATGCTGGTTTTTTTTCTATAATTTTGTCATCCGCTCCTACCGGCACACAATGGCCTGATCTTCGGAAAGGCGGAACGGGGTTTTAACGTGTGCGCAAGATGTTCTGCGTGCGTTCGCACACGGGGGACCTCGGTTTATAGTCTCATCCGAATGACTTTGACATTCAGTTCGATGTTTTTTAAAAGCTAGTAAGTACAGTATACGCAATAACACCTACAAGTACACACAATAATGATAATGATAACAAACAACATGGATCAAGATATTCTCTTTTTAATTTCAAGGTAGAAAAAATCCCAGGAGTATATGAAATCTAACGATACCTCAGGTGTGAAGAAAAAGCTTATTTCTGTCCAAAAAATATTTCTTCTACATTTTTTAGGTTGTTGCTGTGAGTAAATGGACACAATGGAGATAAAAAAACAACAACACAGGACTTTCTTGTCTTTTCTTGTGGCTGTTGAGAAGCAAGTCTAACACTCGATCAAAGTGATAAGCCAGTTCTCCTTAAGCATCAGATCTTTCACTCACTCAAAAGCAAAACTGACATCCACTATGATATTCTGGTTGCTGATACAAGCTAATCAATTACTGACGAAGCAATATCACTTGAAGGAAAAATTCAGTTCTAAAAAAAAAAAAAAAAAATGGAGACTATACTTTGGGGAAAAGCTGCAAACCTAGCGAAAATGAAACGACAATATTTGAAAATTATGACATTTCATATTTTAGTAAAACAACGTTGTCTCATCAAGCATGGAAACAAAATCAGATAACTTAGTGGGGGCAGGGGGGGGAGGGAGAGAATAGCTTAGTGGTTAGAGCTCTCAGCTCATGATCCGTCTGCCCGGGATGGAGCCAGCAAGGAGATTCCTGTTGTAGGGGATTTTACCTTTGAACTAACATCTGTCCTGACTCCAATCCTCCAAAAGTCCGGATGAGACTATAAACCGAGGCCCTGAATGCAAACACAAGCAGAGCATCATCCGTCTTCAGAAAGAGTAGGCTATTGAATGCCAGCAGGAAGGATGACAGTTAATTTTTTTTTCAAACGCATGCAGACATGTGTCATGTTTAGACATCCTCCCCGAAGGTGAAACGTGGCTACCATAATAGTTAATAACTAAGGGTAGGCCATCGTGTGCCGGTGGGAACAGATGACAATATTTACAAAACTGCATACACACGGGGACCGGATGAAAAAAAAAGCACATGATCGCTTATTCTGTTATCCTCGATATAAAAGAATAAATAAATAAATAAATAAATAAATAAATAAAATGGTGGGTTAAAAACGGTGACATTCGCAAAATCTCACCATTGGTGAACCTCAAAGCTGTAGCCACGGAACTTTAAAAAAAAATTTTAAAAACCCCAAAGATAACCGATGTTAGATAATTAAGTAGATAAGAGACCCGTCCTTCTACCATTGCTAGGAAAGCACAGAGTGCATAGTTTGGCGGTGTAGATAATACAATCATTTCTTGAACTGTAGTAAAATTGAAATAAATAAAAAGAGAGAAGTGAATATCTGAACCAAAAAAAACAATGAACGCTTCTTTTCCTCACGTTCCCATTCTCAGTCTAAATACAAAAAACAAGAGGCCATATTCCACAATGATATTACACAATATATACAAACAGACACAGAATTGTATCGGTGGATTCATTAGCAAAGGAAGAGATATGAAGACAACAAACTGAAGATATCTTCATTCCAGACAAAAAAGCTGCCTTCTGTCAATATTGTTTTGTGTCAATACTGTTCCTCAATACTGTGCCACAGTAGATTGATATGCCTGTTCTTATATCAAAGTACACACAGTGCTTGCATACAAGGGTGTCAAGTGTTACGCGGGAGATCTTCTATTTCGTTTTCGAACGCTCAGACAGCGACTATCGTTGTCTGTCATATGAGCGACAATACCTTGCGCTGCCGTTAAGCGCCTGACAAGTCAGGCCCAGCACATCCTTCGATGTGATGTAAGAAATAATGAATGGGGGAAAAGCTTAACACTTTTTGCTTAACCCCTTTTCAAATTAAACATTCTTATGTAATGAAGAGCTAGACGTATTGGAGATGAAGAAAATATAAGTACATTTTTTTTTGTAGTTTAGAAAAACGAAACTTCATAGATAAACAACTGATAAAATTGCCTCATGAGCGCACGCGCGCGCGCGCGCACACACACACACACACAACAACACACACACACACACACACACACACACACACACACACACACACACACACACACACACACACACATTCTTATTTTGTCTAATGTCACTTCATGCGCAAAGACGCTAAATAAAAGAAATAACTGGGGGGGGGGGGGGGGATCTG
>CM060332.1:12543065-12558065 GCA_030674155.1 Stramonita haemastoma
GGTATCAATGTTGTGCATGACGGAAGAATAACTTGAGGTGTCACACAGTTAATTTTGGTTGAGTGTTTAGGAAGTAAGCTCTGACAACAGAATCTGAAATGAGAGGTAAAAATGTGCTGTAGTCTATCTAACCCTATCAACAGATTCAAGGGAAAGCTAGTGATGGGGTTTCTTGATATATCCAGCTTTTTGAGCTGTGGCATGGTTTTTAATCCTACTGGTCCAATGGTTTCAACATGGCAGAGAGAAACATTGAAAGAATTTCCTTTAGGTAAGTAAAGAGAAATATTTCCGAACAGAGCATTAAGCCAAGTTTCAGATATGTCAATGTGTCTGAGTCCATAGTGAATGTGGTTCAGCATTTCACTTTCCATGCACTTAACGGGTTTTCCTTTAAACTGAGACTTCTCAACTGAAGCATTCCCAGCAGAACAGTCAGATTGATACTTCTTATAAAGTTTCCAGTCAGGTCAAGATGCTGTAAGTTCAAAAGCGGGCTAAAGGAAACATTGTGAATGAAACACTGAGGTATTTTTAAATGAACAAGATAGGTATTTCTCTCAAAATCAGACAGGGACATGTTGGATCCGGCAGCATCCAGGTAACGCAGTTGAGGGAAAAGTTCAGAAGGGAAAAACTGACTGCAGAGAAACGCATGACCGTAGCACAGACACAGTTCAGGACATGTGAAGTCACACATCAGCTCGTCATCACGCCATGGGCACTGACCCAGCCATCACACAAATGGGTTTTGTGCACACAGATCCTGGATTCTCTACACTGGTAAAATCCAGGGCAAATCATTGTCTCACACTGCTGCTCATCCTCACCATAAACACAGTCAGAAGTCCATTGCATCGAGTGTAAATAGGCAGACAATACAAAGACTCAGATTGGCATCGATAATGACTCTCAGGACAGGACTGGTCAGCTGACATTATTACCTGTTCAGTGAAGTAGCCAGTTCCATCCAGATTGATGTACACCCACTGCTTCCTGTCAGTATCCTCAAACCAATGCCAGGTACTTGGGTGAAACGTCATCATGCCCCCTCTCATCAGAGTCATCAATACAATCTGAATAGTGATTACAACGTTGGCTGGACAACACACACTGACTGTTGAAGCACAAATACCCATTGCATGATGGATGCTCACAGAATGACTCATCAGATCCATCCAAACAATCTTCTTTGAAGTCACAGAGGAGTGTGTAGTGTACTTCTGAGGTATCATCATCATCACACCTGAACATAACATCAGAGTACTGACACACTTTGAGAAAAGCACATGTTTCTACATGGTGTGCTTCCGTCAGGTTTGTCATTGGACAATATTTCAAGGACACCTGTTTAGTGCAGTTAAAATGACATGACAGAAACAGTTGTGTAATGCGACTGTCATGGCAGACAGAGAAAGACTGCTGTGTTTCAGCAAAAGATTTCTCTACTGAAGCCAAAGATCTAACTACCAAAAAATCACTTTCACTTTTTGATTTTACCTCACACACATAGGAGGTAACGTAAAAGACAGGGACAGCACCATAGTACCAATCTGCATAAAAACAACGTTTTGCGATGGCCGGTATTGTTCTTTTGGTTTGAAGAAATGCATGTTATAAACCACGGTGTTGTCGTTCCATTTACGAAACATACTGTACATGAAAGGAAAAATCAGCCATCCTGACCTTAATCCAACAAGAGCAGCAAAAATCTGTTGATTTTTAAACAGATTTAAAAAGTCAGCTTGCTCCCTTCTAGTTTTGATCGATGCTGGCCTTCCATCTATTCTTTGACATTGTATATATGCAAAGTGGGGATGTCCATCCATTTTCCAGAAGATCCTTTGAAAACATTTGTTTCTTGAAGCTACCAAACCATTACAATGTGGACTGCTGAAGGCACAGTGTTCTGTTTCATCCCGTCCATCTTCACACTCTGTCTTCAGGTTACAGTCTACATGGTGTTGAAAATCAGAGTAGTCACTGACAGAGCAGTTGATTAAATTAACCTGTGTGCAGTTTAATGTGTTTGCTATTCAACGAAAGTGCTGAAATGCATACTTTTAGAAAAACGTTCAGAGAATATAAAGCAGTATTGAGAAGATCCAGTTTTAGATATGTTGTGTAAATGACATCAGCAATGGTATCACATGCAACACAAAGAATCTTAACGCGTGGTTGATTGTTTTCTGGGTTTTTGACAGTTAGTCTGATAATGCCGGAGAAAAATAAATATTCATGATCAGGCGTCACTTCTTTCATTTGGTCGACACTGATCATGATGACCCTTCTGGAGGGCAGGTCCCACTCCACAAAGAAAGGCAATGAGACCCCAGGCCCCATGATACACGGCACCATGACATACCCTGAATGTTCTGTTGTATACTTTACAGCATACGTGATACTTTCTACCAGTTCATAAAGCATGTTAACTACTGGACTGTTGACGTGCTTTGTGATCATAGTGTCACTGGCCTCTACAATGTACATTTCTTCTGGACTGTGCTCATCACATCTCATGGTGCAAAGATACGAAACACGAGGGTAATCTTTCTGTTGTAAGATCCATGTTGTCCATTGTCTGGAACTGCACCAGTATGCACGTCGTTGGAGGAAAGCACGCACATACTTACCTCTGTGTGCCTCAATGCGAAGTATACAGAATGTGGAGAGGTCTTCACACACAGCAAAAACCACACCTTGATGAGCAGTAGGTGTGACTGTATTTTCCTCACAGTCTGACACATTGACTTGCAGAAACGTCGTGTTTGTAGTGTTTTGGTGCAGAAGGTATTCTACACCTGGGCAGAAGCCAGTGGCCATTGAAGGCCAGCAGTAGTGCTGGTGTATATGCTGTTTGATTTCCGTGGATTTGTGACCTCCTCAGCAGAAACCAACAAGATACAGGCAGCAAGTCTACATAGTGCCAACAGCCAGATACTCAGTGTGCTGGCCCTACCTGCTCTGATATTAGGTAAGGTCGGTAAGCTTCCCATTTCATCTATCTATCTGATGACTTTTGGTCATTGATGACTAAGGTTGACTATACTTTAGGGGGAAAAGGATTTTTTTTCTCTCATTGGAAAAGTCTATCTTCTCTGGAGAAGATTTTCAACCTGTTTATTTCAAGGAAATTAGAAATATACATTCTTGTGGTTTTAGAAACTACATTGATGCACCTCAATTAAGCGTTGATGATAAGGAACAACACAATGGAAGACAAAGACCATGATGATGGTTTTGATCAGTCAAAGGACAAGGTTAATAACGTTGATGATGATGATGATGATGATGATGATGATGATGATGATGATGATGATGATGACGATGACGACGATGATGACGATGATGACGATTATGATGATGACGATGATGACGATGACGATGATGACGATGATGACGATGACGATGATGACGACGACGATGATGACGACGACGACGACGACACGACGACGACGACGATGATGAATGATGATGATGATGATGATGATGATGATGATGACGATGACGTGACGACGACGATGTGACGATGATGACGATGATGATGATGATGACGATGATGACGATGATGATCAATGTCCCTTAGATATCACCAGCTGTTAGCTATTGTGTAGTATGATTGTAACTTTAACGAAATATGAAGAAGTTCTGTTATAAGCACACTCAGTACTAGCTGACCTGTCTGAATTCATCTACTTACTCGCTTGTTTATGTTTCTATGCAGCCAGTCTCAAAGACCATGATTATCAAGGTGGGCACTGCATGAGGCAAGCAGCACAAACAAAAACAGGGAAAGCTAAAAGCTACAGCAATTAACAAAATCTGATACAGTACACGATTTATTCGATAATTGTTATTGTTCATGTAGATTATTACCTGATATCATCATAACTAACTTAAGAGTATTTTTGGCCTTGTAGATGGAATAGTCATAGGTTGGTCTCTCACTCTCTCTATCCTTCTCCGGTTTTTATTGTTGTTTTGTGTTTTGTTTTTGTTTTGTTTTTTTGAAAAATATTCTATTCTCATTATCTTTATGTGCTTTATCTATAAATAGATGTAATTCTTTGAGTTACTTTTTCTTCTTCTAGCAAAGATTGCAATTGAAGTTTTTTGTTTTTGTTGTTGATTTGCACATTGCAGCCCAACGGCCGTCATTTTCATGTTAATTTTCATTGTTGAATTGAGCACACTATAAGCTACAAGCTTGTTGTTGCTATGGTTCCTGAATGCTGTTGTTTTCAATGTTTGTTTTAAAAATCTGAATAAAAATCATTTAAACCAAAAGCTACAGAGCCAGTAATTATTGGGAGCAGAAAAGAAAATACCTGCTGCAGTGTCATCGGGAACACCACAAGTAATGGTGACTGGCAGAACATCACAGGATTTTAGCTGATGGCCTAGCAGTGCTGTACCCAGCTCAACATGGTGAGGCTGCCAATGAGATTTCTGTTTGAAGCTGGACCTCCCCCCCTCCCCCCCCCCTCCCCTTTATATCCCCTAATTTATAAGAGATAGTTTGGATTCTAGTCTGATGAGACAACAAACCAAGATTCTATGTGCAACCGACAACTGCCTCCAGCAAACTTAGCTCCAAAGAAGCCACCCTCATAGGAAAACATCATTGACACTTGCAGACAGTACTTTTTTCAGGCGGGAATTTATTCATGATGCGTCCAGGCATTTTCTGAAGTGAGCAGTCCAAATTTCACCCAGACAAATGTGCCGGTGTTATTATGCAGCACAGTGCCATCAGTACCCTCCCTGAGGGAGATGTACAAGCGGTGAAAAAGAGTGAGATGATGATTTTGTATGATGTATATTAAAATATAATAATAATAATAATAATAATAATAATAATAATAATAATAATAATAATAATAATAATAATAATAAAAAGAATTCCTAGCATCTTTCCAATAGAACACATGGAAAAAATAAGGACAAGTTGCCATTGGACAATGGAAGGAGATACCACGACATATTTGAAGAGGTATAAGGCTGTCTTATATTTATATATATATATATATATATATATATATATATATATATATATATATATATATTATATATATATGATGAAATAATAATAATAATAATAATAATAATAATAATAATATATAATAATAAATAATAATTTAAAAAAGACTCCTGGCTTACTGGTATGCATGAACAGTCAGCAACAGAGGCAACAGAACAGAAAGATTCACAGAGCTTTTTAAGGAGAAAGGTTTTCAGGACAGAGGTGGAGTCGTAGTGTCATGGCTGAAATGCAGGAGCTGAAGTGCTGGAGGTAAAGCAGGAAGGTGAGGTGATGGAAGGTGGCAGAGACTTTGAGGGGAAGTGTAAGGTACTACACTTCCCTACTGAAGATGGCAAAACTGAGTATTGTTATGGGTGGTTTAGGTGCCATAATCCTAGATGTTGTCTCACTTAATCTGAATGAAAAACCAAGCTGATAATTTATTGTCATCAATACTAGGCACACAGAATGTGGAATTTGGAACACAACATGGCTTTCATGAACACCCTCAACGTGACCCAGTAGTACTGCAGCATCCTTTGGGATGGTGGCCTAACCCAGGAAAGGATTGTGCAACAGAAGGCAGGACAGTCCTTGGTAACCCAGGCGACAACCGATCCAGTATGGAGATTCTGTTACTCTTCTGTATGGGTGTGTCTTGGGCACATTAAACCTGGCAGAGGCCATGCCTCTCTAAGTAGGATTTTGGGTTGGGTGTACTCCCTACATGTGACAGGTAGTACTGGGTTGCATGGTTATCAGTAGCAGAGGAAGCCTCTGATTTGACAGAACGATGCATGTTACTTTCAGCCAACAGCAGGCCTTTTCACTTACAGTTTTTCTGCCTGACCATTTGACTCTCACAAGTCACCCGTAAAACTACAATTTCGATGCGTTGAGTTTGTCTCTTTCCAAGCTTCATAGTGTCCAGAGTTTTAGACTGTACTGCCATGCTGACTAGATATGTGTTTTGACAATTTTGATGTTGAGATCTTTAGGTATGCCTCTGGTTTTTTTTCTAAATATTTAACTGGATCAACTTTTTGCTTCGCTGTACCATTTCTGATGTCTTGTAGACCAAAGCCATTTTTCTTTCTTTTTTTACAGAGTCTAAATATTGGAAATTTTGATTGAATGTATCCCAGTCTGTTTCATTAATTGTGATATTCTGATGGGTGTCTGTACCATTAATGTGCATCCCTTTGGTATTTATGGCATTTGGCATAAGGCCAGCAGGTCTGTTCAGACCAACACGTTTAGCTAGCAAAAGGAAGGGAAGTAACTGTGCCTCCCCCTCCCCACCCATCCCCTTCACTGATGCCAGGGTCAGAAGGGGCAAGCTGGCCACAGAGAGAAGCGGTTTGTTTACTCGGCTCTCTGCCTCCAGTTAACCCCGCTGTGCTTCAGGGGTTTGACAGTCTGTATGTTTAATAAATGCAATAGTAAGATGTTAAAGAAGCTTGCCTTATCAGACAGTTTAAACAGGGCGTCTAGTTTTCACATTAAAACTCCCTGTCAGAATACCCACAGAATCAGAATCAGAATCAGAATCAGAAAACTTTATTGCCATTAAGTCAGAACGAGACTTATTTGACACCAAACGTAAACGTATTTAACATTCTTAAAAGATGTAGATTCTTACATATGTAATGTATCTATGTTCTTGCTCTTCTGGAAAAAGAATCATGCACATATTTGATCATATCTAGCAGACAGTCCTCGTTGTTGAAAAACTTACTCAGATTCTTGTAGTTATTCATATTATTCATTTCCTTAATATTGACATTAGATAGAAATTTTTCTCTTAAATCATCATATAATGTACAAACATCAAGTAAGTGATACTCGTCTTCTATTTTGTTACACCATTTGCATTTTCTTTCTTCTTTTGGTATATTCATATATCTCCCTTGCTCTATCATTAAATCATGGGAGCTGGTGCGAAATCTGCTGAATAGGCGCCTATAATTTTCATTCCTGCATATCAAAAGATACGGCTCCAATCTGTAAACATGTGAAACAGAGTTGTAAAAATTCAGCTTAGAAAATAACTTTTTTTGTTGATTCCAAAACAGTCTGTATAATTCTTCAAGTTTTGTTTTTATAGCATAGCATAATCTTTTCATATTTAATGTACTATGATTATTCCACACATGCTTGAATCCAATCTTATGAATTATTGTTTTGATTATATAAATCCAGTGATCTTTTTCATTGTTTTGGTGCATTTCATTATATAACAATTTCAAATAGCTATTTTCTTTTGAATCTATTATGTGAATCCAAAAATTGATTAAGTGACTAATAACTTTTAACGTTAATGGGTATCTGCCTAAGTCTCCGAAAACTGGCAAGACCATTGTTTTTTTGTGAACTCCTAATATCTGTCTGCAAAATTTTGCGTGGGTGCTTTCAAAAGGAAACTGACTGGTTAAGCACATTTTAAATAAATCATCTATTTTGAAGTTATCTTTTACATTACAACCATAAGGAAACCATATTTCACTTCCATACGTTAAAATAGGCATTACGTCTGACGCAATGAATGTGGCTAAATTGTTCATGTACTAACAAGTAGAACGATGCCAAACATGAATGAATTTCGTGTTATTCATACTGCATGCAACAGGCATGCAGTTGATAACACATTCTAATTTTCAGAGCAGAATTCTAAACACACATGGAACAGACCAATAATCCAACTCTGTGTGCTGCATGGATCTTAGTTTTTATCCCTATAATCTTTGAGCACATATCTCAGTCATATATCACCTTAACTTCATAGATCACCTTAACTTCTACAACAGAGTTTTACCAGTGACTTATGCCTGAAGGCTGTATGTAGACCCATCAGAAGTGTGGCAGCGTTGTTGTACTCAGTAGCTCTACTACCATGTTTTTTTTTGCTTTTGTTTTGATTTGCATTTTACATAACACTGTAGACTTTTTTTATAAGCTGAAGTGGTATGCTTTTCTGTGCTTTTTTTTAAAGAAAGAATGTAGCATACAGCTTTCCATTCTAGACAAAAAATAATAATGATGCACGCATGCTGTAAGTAAACAGTGACAGCCTGGCAGAACATGGGTGTGAGAGAAATTGATACAAATAGTTAAATGTTCCTACTGTAACGTAACATTCCATCAAAAAAAATATACAAAGAATAATGTACCATAATACATCCATCACAGTGTGCGCACATTCTTCACAAAAACTGACTTTCTTTCCTTGATCTTGATGGTGTTTAAAAACTAAACTACACCACTGTCCCATTCACAATAACAGGAGCCCCCCCCCCCCCCCCCGCGCGCGTGCGCACACACACACACACACACACATGCATGCACACACGCATGCATGCATGCATGCCTGTGTTCGTTAGAAATTTTCTCTCTCTCTCTCTCTCTCTCTCTCTCTCTCTCTCTCTCTCTCTCTCTCTCTCTCTCTCTCTCTCTCTCTCTCTCTCTCTCTCTCTCTCTCTAACTTTCCATTCCTTTTACATTTTGATGCCAGCGTAAAACTTGATCACCACAACTAGGACAGAATGAGTGCTTTCTTGTAGGTGTCCATTCAATGCATTGGGGCATGCACAAATTCCTGTCATGGACACATCAACACACACAACACACACACACACACACACACACACACACACACACACACACACACACACACACACACACACACACACACACACACACACACATCTGTTATCCTCGATAGAAAAGAATAAATAAATAAATAAACACACACACGCACGCACGCACGCACGCACGCACGCACGCACGCACGCACGCACGCACGCACACACACACACACACACACCACACACACACACACACACACACACACACGAGTCCTAGCTTACAAAAACGGTCCACGAGCACACAGTTTGGATGAAAATCATATGCACAAGGAAAAGAAGAAGAAAATTACACGTGTGTAATTGCCAAGAAAATAGCGTGGGAATTGTACAGCTACACAGCCAGCCACACAATACACAGAGCACTGCTAGCCTAGTAAAAGTACGTCTGGATGGATGTCTGCTCTCTCTCTCTCACCCTCTTCAACATCTTAGAAAGAATAATGGCTGATCCACTTGAAAATCATGAGGGAACAGTCAGTATTGGAGGCAGGACAATCACAAACTTATGTTTGGCCGATGCATGGCCTAGCTGGAGAAGAACAAGAGCTAGTCAGCCTGGTAAATCACCTTGATAGAGCTTCTTCAGCATATGGCATGCAGATCAGTGAAGATAAACCCAGCTGATGACAAATAGTGCCAATGGCATCAGTAGTGACGTATTTATAGATGGTAAGAAAATCGGGACCACCCATAGCTTCAAATATCTGGGAGCTATAGTATCAGATGAAGGATTAAAACCTGAAATCCTCTCCAGGATAGCCCAGACCACAGCTGCAATGACCAAACTTAAAGTCCTCTGGAATGACAAGAACATCGCCATCAGCTTCAAGATCAGACTGACGCGTTCCCTGATCATGTCCATATTTTTTGTAAAGCAATCACTAAACAATCTGTAGCTACTATTTTTCCAATCTGGGTCTTTATAACTGCTGACAATGAACTGCATGTGATGTCAATTTCGCAATAGCCTAGCCCTTAATCACATATGTGTAAGAAATTTTAACACCACACCTACAGACACACAAATGGAACTTTTGCTCCTTCCAGCTTTCTGCATTCTGCAAATCTGAGCCAACATTTCTGCCACATCAGCCCCTTTATCTTCATGGGAATGGTATTTGTTTTTTGTTATCATCTAGCATGCCAATATTCTCATCATCACAAAATATTCTGGTTTCTCTTGGATCAGATCTTCAACCTTATCCTCCATACCAGAAGAGGAACTATCTTTCGTTCTTTACTTGTTTGAATCAGGGGCAATCCCCATCAAGCAAGTGTGTTGTGGCTGCATCTTTTTCACATCTCAGACCCAGATTTATGCCAATCCTTTGCTCCAGACTGGCCAAAAATCTTAAATTATGTGCCTTCATTTTTCCGAGTCTTAAATAGGGATGGATCTTGTATTGAGAGTGAACAGATCTGTAATGTTCTTTGCTTTTAGGTTTTGAAGCATGCATTTGCTGCTCAACAAATCATCTTCCATGTTCTCAATGACCGCTTCAATCTCCATCATGAATGATGTTGTTCATGACAGCACAGAAAGTAAAAACAAATATGTTGCAAAATTCAATAAAATGATACAGATTATAAGACAAAAAAATTGATATTAGGAACGGGATAGATTGTTATAATTATTTTTATCAGAGAGCATGAAGAAAGACCAAAGCATGGCTTCTGGAAGCATACATAATCTGGCTTCTCCGAGGCATGCGCATCTTACAGATCATGTTGTCTCGACAAACTACCCAAAATGGAATCATATATATCTATTTTCTACTTAAATTTTCATTCTGTGATGGAGAATGAATTTTGC
Organism: Stramonita haemastoma; assembly: GCA_030674155.1. Taxonomy (NCBI): domain Eukaryota; kingdom Metazoa; phylum Mollusca; class Gastropoda; order Neogastropoda; family Muricidae; genus Stramonita; species Stramonita haemastoma. The sequence goes on from CM060332.1 coordinate 12,553,546, forward strand.
TTGAATGGCTTATCAAGGGTATTGTTCTGTATATATCTATTTCTATTTTATTTTCATGCTGTAGCAGAAAATGATCAGAAGAATTGTGTGGCTTATCAAGGTGATTGTTCTGTAATTGCCACAGCCTATAGTATCCCTGCCCTTGTGAAGCACGACAAATTCTTATTGTTTCCACTCACTGGGGCTTTGCTAGTCTCCCTTATTTTTACATAATCATTATGGTCAAAAGCTGCAAAACTGGAAGGGCCCTTGTTCTTCAAGGGCTCATTTGGCATGTTTTTTTAAAAATTCCAAATGATTTGCCTCCTTTCACTTATTTTATGGCATCAGTAACTTCATCTGTCAGTGGCAAAGCTCTTCTGAATCTACCTTTCGGGTCAGTTCATCAGAAGTGCAGTTCATGATGTGAAACAGTGCTGACTCCACTCTCCCCAAAAGTCCTTCGGATGAGACTTTAAACCGAGGCCCCGTGTGCGAACGCACGCAGAACATCTTGCGCACACGTTAAATCCTGTTCCGCTTTTCGTAAGAGTAGGCCATCGTGTGCCGGTTGGAACAGATGACAATATTTACAAAACTGCATACACACGGGGACCGGATGAAAAAAAGCACATGATTGCTTATTCTGTTATCCTCGATATAAAAGAATAAATAAATAAATAAATAATAAACAGTCTATTTTAGTCATAGTCATGCCATTTGGATATTGTTGTTTTTTTTTCATTTTAGTGAGCATTTTCCGATCTTTGGTTTTATAGACTCTGATTTCATTTCTGTTCTTTTATTTGGGTGTTTCTCTTTTCTTTATCTGAAATGAAAAGTTTATCACTATGACCTTCATTCTACTTGTTCACCATGTACATGTTCCCAATGATCCTTTCCTATTTTGTTTGGTATTCATGCTTGTCCTGATTTTTTTGATTTTTTTTTTTTTTTTTGGTGGGGGGGTTGAAAGGACTGGCTATTGTCTGCCTTACTTTTGCTTTTTTATTTGCTGGAAGAGCTCTTTCGTCTTTCTATGGTCATTTAAAATTGTTATTTTTTAGCATTCCCTTTGTAACCATACACTTCTGTCTCTTCTTATTATTGCTTTTATCTCTTTTCTTAAGTTTTCCTTAGTCATCATTTCTGTTCTTTTATTCGGGTTTTTCTCTTTTCTTTACCTGAAATGAAAAGTTTATTACTATGACCTTCATTCTACTTGGTCAGCATGTACATGTTCCAAATGATCTTTTCTTATTTTGTTTGATATTCCTGCCTGTCCTGAGTTTTTTGGAGTTTTTCTTCACCTTTTTTTCTGTAAAGCTCTTTTCTAAGTGTCCCCTATATGACTTTGTCTGAAACCTCTGCTAAATACGAATAAACTGGCATACCAGCTGTCTTTTCCAGTTATGTATACTCCCTCCCCAATAGCAATTTAGTTTTGTCCTATCTCAGATTCACAGTGTGAGTAATCCCATCACTGTCTTTTCTTACCATTGCATTGTGGCAAACTGTGGCAGAACAAAGGCCTTAGTATTGCCAAAATATTTTACAAAGACTGATCAGGACTGTTGCCAGCTACAAGACATGTCAGTACTGACAGCCAGTCAGCCAGCCAGACAGCCAGACAGACAGACCAGACAGCAACAGAGTGTCCTGGTGTGTGATTTATGCAGCATATGATACAACAGGAAGCAATTCATGCTAATCATATATTAACTCAGAGTGCAGTTCCAGCCATTCTAAGAGTTTAGCTTCATTTGCTTTTTTCCTGTTCTGGGCCAGGGTGTTGAAAGTATACATGAATGGGTTTAGAGCAGAGTTAAGAGGCAATACAAATATGACAAGAACCACATTGATTTCTCCAGGAACTGGCACACCAGCCAATGACAACAGTCCACACAGACCAATGGGAAACCAGCACATGAAATCAGTTACAGCAATAGTGACCAGCCTCTGTGCTATGGTCACGTCACGTGACACTTTAGTGGAGTCAGTTTTCAAAGCATTGCTCTGTACGCTCCAATAGATAAGACCTTGACCTGCAGAGACAAACAAAAACACAATAAAGTTAAACACAATCAGAATGCTGAAAGTATAAAACCAGCCTTTGAATCCTTGCCTGGTAACTGGCAAGGGAATGCACACTCCAGTCTGGCTGTAGAACTCCCAGTTCGATGTCATTGGCAGTAAAGGTATAATTCCTAAAACTAAACCCACCAACCAGGTCAGCAAACAAGTAGCCAGTGCTGATGATCTGTTAAACCGCACACTGCTGAAAGGAAAATGGAGAACAATGAAACGATCTAATGTAATGAACCCAATCATCAGGGCTGACACTTCACTTGACAAGAGAGACAGAAAACCAGCCATCTTGCAGATCACGCTGTTTCTCCACATATCTTCCTTGTACAGATACTGGTCACGAAACCACTCATCAGCCACACCAATGATAGTGATATAGACTCCCATCAGAAAGTCAGCTATGCAGAGATTGGTAACAAACACACTGAAGCCACTGGAAAAGGCCATGGCTTAGCAAACAAACGTGCACAGCAACAGAAGACATTGCCTGCCAGTGACAGACAGGCCACCAGCCACAAAAATCCACGATATGTCCATGACTGCAATAAATCTTCACACGAAGAAATCTCCTCTTTGGGGGCAATACAAGTTAAACTATCAAAATCATCAGGAAGAACTTGAGGGCAGCAAAATTTATAGTTAAGAGCTGATACATAACGCAGATTGGAAAGAGATTTAAACATGTCTGGTGGAAACCTTTTGATAGTACTACTTTCCATGAAAACTTCAGTTAACTTTGGTGCAAGCTGAAAACCTGTCCCAGAGATTGTGTGAATCAAGGTGGAAGATATATTGAGTTGTTTCAAGTTTGAGAAAAAGGACAACATTGTAGTATCAAACAGTGTTAGAGTGGTGTGGGACAAATCGAGTGTTGTGAGTGCACTGTGCTGGATAACTGACATGGGACGTGTGGTGAGAGAAGTGAGAGGATTTTTAGACAGTGAAAGTGTTTGTAGATTAGCTAAGCCCAGAAAAGACGTCAGATTAATGTGCTGCAGTATGTTAGCACTGAGATCAAGAATCTTCAAATTTTGTAAGTACATCTTGGGTAAAACATGTATAGAGCAGTGTGCAAGGGCTACACCAATAAGCAGAGGACTGTTCCACACATCAGACAGTGTCATACCAGAGCCTGTAGCATCCAGGTAACGGAGCTGAGGAAAGTGAGCTGCAGAGAAAGGCTGGGGACACAGAAACGTGTGACCTTGACATTGACAGTTCACTGGACATGTAACATTACACAGTAGCTCATCATCTTTCAACGGACAATGAGACCAGCCATCACATATGTGCTCATTCAGTATACATACCATTGAATGTCTACATCGAAAAAGTCCGGAACATGATATTTCATTGCATCCCTCTTCATCTTGGTGGTCAACACAGTCATACATAGAATTACACCTGGTATATACAGGCAAACAGTCATTGACATTACCAGGACATCGATAGTGACCATCAGGACAGGGCTCACTGGAATTCATTGAAATGGAAATAAAGTATTTAACACCATCAAAATAAACAAGAGCAGGGGGTGGAATAGAATTGGTGTGCTTCAAATTCTTAACTCGGAATTCAATGCAGATTCTTTCATCTAATCGGTCCTGACATTGGAGGCTAAAATCACAGACATTATCAAAAGAGAGGCACTCACCACTTCCACATCGAAACTGTTTGACACAAGGAGGATGCTGACAGAAAGACTCATCACTCTCATCTGGACATTCAGGGATGAAGTCACAGACCAGGACGTAAGAGATCATGGTCACACCATCATTGCAAATAAATGAGGAAACTACAGAAGTATGATGACTTGATGATTCAAGCTCTGAGTTATCAGAGAAGACACACACCCAATAGTTGTGCTGATCACATATCTGATACCTGTTGGAACCACACAGAAGGAACGTGTGTGTTACGTGACCTTCGGGACACTTTGTCATAGACTGTTGTCCTGTGGACAGAGGGAATGCAGTGCTGCTGTACACAGAGACTGCTTTGAGATACCTTACTGTTGCCTCTGTCTGGTTCTTGGGAAATTTACAAAATAGCCCATCGTAACTAATTGTAAAGCAATATAGCATTGCGTATAAATGATTTTGGTGAAGGTGGAAGCATGCTTTAGCATTTATAAACTTGACTCCCGAGTTCCTAAAAGAATGATGAAGAACCGTTTTATCTCGGTGGACAATGCTCAATTTGTACATACTTGATAGCTCTAAGTCATTTGTGTACAAACCTGTCGACATGTGCTTTATAGTCCATGGATATGACTTTGTTCTGGTTTGAATTGCGCTGAACATGTCATAAACACACATTGGCAGACTAACCTGTCCTCCTAGTGAAACACATTTGTCAAAAACAAAAACACCCATGTCTCTTTGAAACTTGTATGATCTTGCATCTTCAATGGAATAACAATGGTCACAAAGGTCTATCATTCCATCACACTG
>CM060332.1:12560565-12568065 GCA_030674155.1 Stramonita haemastoma
CACTTTCCAACATGCCGTAACATACCTGGACGGTAAAGAGTTTTATTTTTGGCTGTACATTACAAAGATCAATGCCCTGGTTTCCATGTCATGATATAGCACGGGAGACGGATAGCCTAGTGGTCAGAACATTGCGCTCGCAATTTGACGACCCTCGGTTTAAAGTCTCATCCGAAGGACTTTTGGGGAGAGTGGAGTCAGCACTGATGTTAACTCCAGGAAGAAAATTTCCTCGACCGGACTCGAACCCGGGTGAACGCACGCAGAACATCTTGCGCACACGTTAAATCCTGTTCCGCTTTTCGTAAGAGTAGGCCATTGTGTGCCGGTGGGAACAGATGACAATATTTACAAAAACTGCATACACACGGGGACCGGATGAAAAAAAGCACATGATTGCTTATTCTGTTATCCTCGATATAAAAGAATAAATAAATAAATAAATAAATAAATAAATAAAAACGACCCGAGTTCGATTCCCGTTGGAGGGGATTTTTCCCCTGGAGTTAACAGCAGTGCTGACTCCACTCTCCCCAAAAGTCTTTCGGATGAGACTGTAAACCGAGGCCCCGTGTACGACAGCACGCAGAACATCTTGCGCACACGTTAAATCCTGTTCCGCTTTTCGTAAGAGTAGGCCATTGTGTGCCGGTGGGAACAGATGCCAATATTTACACAACTGCATACACACAGGGACTGGATTAAAAAAAAAGCTCATGAGTGCTTATCCCATTATCCTCGATATAAAAAAAATAAAATAAAATAAAATCTCTCTCTCTCTCTCTCTCTCTCTCTCTCTCTCTCTCTCTCTCCTCTCTCTCTCTCTCTCTCTCTCTCTCTCTCTCTCTCGGCCTCTGTTCGTGGGTGCAAGTAGAAGGAGGACGTGTGTTGCTTTCCCTCCAGTTCTTTGTGAATTTTGCGGGTCTACAGGGTATAGTTGGTTATGATTTTTTGCATACATGTGGGCTGTTGGTGACTTCATCGTTTGAAGAGAATGGACCAGGCTGAAAATCAGTAGTTGGTTAGTAATTCATATTTTTCAACCTTGTTGATAAACTGTATAAACAATTGACGCAGTATTTGTAAACAGAGCTCATGTGTGTGGCTGACTTTCCCCCACTGCTGTGTGGGCTGCACGTGGGTGTGTTTTGAAAGTAGTGGTGCACCTTACACACAGGCACACGAACATTCACTGGTTGGATTTCAAAATATTCTATCGGAATTTGGCCATGAATTTTGTTATCTACCTTGTGTTTTACAACCTATTGTGTCATTGACATTTGCACTGCTAACTGGAAACAAACAGGCACAGACGCCTGACATTGGCATTGTTTACTGGAAACACACAGGCACAGGCACCTGAAAAATGGCACAGGAAAGTTTTTCTCACCCTCAATTAAATATGCTGCAGTTTATGGACTGGCGTTTTGCTCACATACAGCAAGAACTGCAACATCATGCTGCCAGCATTAAAACAACTATTGAAGAGAAATTCAAAATACTAGACAACAGCATATCACACCTTACAAGAGATGTGGGTGAGTTAAAAGAAGTGGTAGAAGAAAACAAAGAGAATATTGAAGACCTCATGGAAGACAGGCGCACTATACTTGATAGACTGGACAAGATTGAAAGAAACCTAGAAGTGATCGAACAAGATGCAAAAGCCTGCAATGTAGTGTTCTTCAATATAGAAGAACATCGACATGAGGACAGGACTTCTACAACCCAAACCATTGTAGACCTTCTAAATTCCTTTAACCCAGCAACCTACTGGCATCCAGATGATATTGTAAAAGCATTTAGACTGGGGAAACCTCGGCAGCAAGGAAGTGAACCTCGACCAATCCGGGTGCAGTTCACTCGGTGGTCTGACAAAATGGCTGTACTGGGAGACTCATGTCTTAGAGATGACCTCAGACAAAATGGGGTAAGTGTTGCTTCTGACCTCACCTCACGGCAAAAAGAGCTGATTGACTTTTATCGCAGCCAGGGCAAAATCGCCTATTTCTATAATGGAAAACTACAGATCAGGGACAGACAAGAGCCAAGACAAAGGTTTCCTGAGGAGAAACGGAGTTCAGCAAGATCAGCTCAGCAAACAGAAGACTGGCCACATCTCCAACACAGCAGGCAGAGAGGACGTGACAGAAGCTGGTTCAACAACCAGTCAACTGCAAACTCTAGCAGGAGCCAGCCAGCCAGACTCTACAGGCCATCTCCACTTCAATCAAGGGAAGACAAGTCTGAGGCTCCTCCACCAAATGCCAGACGTCAGTGGCAATCTTACTCTGGCAGGGTCTCACAACAGAAACCTGGGAACGCTGTCTCAAGGAGTGATGATGCAGAATACAGAGTTTCAGCCAATTCCAGAGACTCTTTTCATGTCAAGAATCAACAAAGACATTTCCATAATTCTGATCAGAGACCAGTTATACCAGCCCCTCAAGTATACAGTGAGGAGGAAAAGAACTTTCCAGCACCTGAACACAAACGGATTGTGTTTTTCAAAGACCAATGCCTTAAAGGAACTGGAGCAACTCATGATAGATTAAGGCATAACTCTGAGAGTGGGACAATTAGTCGTCAAGATCATCGCAAGAATATGCAAATATCCGACGTACACACAACCTTTGGGGCTGCTGGGGAGTGTTATAGCAGTCATAATGACTCACAGAAACATACAGACAGGTGTGAAAATGATGGAAATGAGGAAGAAATTGGGGATAAAGATAGCAGTTTTTCTCTCTCATTCAGGGATGAAGAACAGACTGCTGGTGACAAAACTACAGATGACGAGACTGAAGAAAAGGTGACGTGTGACATGGAAACCTCTCACCAACATAGTCCTGACGAACATGGACCAAACATTAGAGACTCTGACCAAGACACAACAAAGATTAATGAGGCAAAAGAACTGACTGAAGATAACGTTGACAGACTGACTGATGCTGCAGACCAAAGTGACAGAGTGGAGGGTGTAGAAAACCAGGGTGACAATGAGGTTTCACTGTTTGTAAAAAGCAAAGGTAATGATGGCAAAACAGTCCATAGGCAGTCAGACCTCGGCAATAGTCAGGAAGCAGACTCACAGAGAGAGGTGGAAGCAACAGAGCAGGGTAAGGCAGGACCTGAAAGCCTGTGTAACGCCCAGACATCAGGAAAAGGGAGGCAGCCGAGGCCTACCAGGCGTGCTGCCTCTCAGAAACAAGCAGGAGCACAAAGCACGCATGTAGAATCACGCAGGTCAATGAGCCAATCAAGCATCCTGAACTCTCTCAGGAGAGTTTCAGTGGGGGAACATCCCCATGAGAGTGGAGTGGCCTCGCGTGACAAAAGAAAGCCTGCTCAATCGGGAGCCCCAGTTTCCAAAAAATAGGACATTGGCCGGGCCACAGGAAGATCATCTCCATCTAAAACTAATGAAAGACAGCTTTTTGGCTGCGTTAATAAAGCCATTGAAAAGCAGACAAATATGCTTGTAAATAATGTACATACACAACATATTGATTTTGTCAATTATAATGTTAATGGCTTATTACAAAAGTTAGAAAATAATGATTTTGTTAATTTTCTCTTGCTACATGATTTCATATGTTTAACAGAAACATTTATAAGTTTTGATTTCGAATCACCACTTTTCAGTGATTTTGTTATATCTACATTAAAGGCCAAGAAACTGTCACATCAGGGCCGTTATTCTGGTGGAGTGATTGTTATGGTGAGAAAGAAGTATGCCTGCTACGTTGAAAAGGTTGATGTAAGATATGATAATATGGTTGTGCTTAACATTCAAAAGGATCTATTACATACTAATAAAAATGTACTGCTTATCTGTGTTTACATTCCTCCGTATGATTCTATGTTTTGGAACCATCACCAAAATGGCTATGGTATGGAAATGCTAGAGCAGTGCATATTGGACTTGCAGGATTCGAATGATGATTTTTATGTTTTACTAACTGGAGATTTGAATGCAAGAACAGCATGTGAAAATATTTCTTTTTCTGATGATGAACTTGATTGGGAGTTTAAAACAGTGTATGTTGCAAGTGCTTATTTTAGAAATTCACAAGATAAACAAAGAAATGTGTTTGGCAATCAGCTGCTTGAGATATGTAATATGTTTGACTTTTTAATTTTGAATGGTCTGTGTGAACATGCCTTTGATGACGGATATACATACATTTCACCTTCAGGAGCCAGCACTGTTGACTATTTTATCATGTCTTGTGAATGGTATGCATCTGTGGATAATGTAGCTGTAGATATAAAAAGCATTACAGAGTCAGATCATCTGCCTGTTGTTATGAGGATTGACTTGGAAACTGATGTGACCAAACAAAGTGTGGAACAAACAGACAAAGACGAACATAGGGTAAGGGAAAAACTTGTATGGAAAGATGATAAAAAAGAAGAATTTATTGAATCACTTAACAGCCTTACCATGCAGAATAGAATTGTTAGTGCCTTAAATTTACTTGACAGTGACATAGATAATGCTTTGGAGCAATTTACACAATACCTAAAGGATGCAGGCAGTTGTATGCTCACAAGACAACATACCTGTAAGAGTAAAAAATCAAGATGGTTTGATGATGAGTGTCATCAGGGTAAGAAAGAGAGTAGAAGAGCCTTGAATGTATTTAGAAAAACGAAAGACGAAACAGACAGACTAACTTATGTTACAGCACGGAAAAAATATAGACAGTTATTAAAAACCAAACGTCAAATATTTAGAAGACAAAAGGTAGAATATCTGGCAAATAATAGTTCAAATTCAGCACTGTTCTGGAAAGAGCTCAGAAGTATGGGATGTGTCAATAAGGATAGAGTGACAAATAGTATAAGTTCTACAGAGTGGGTTTTGTATTTTAAAGAGGTATTTCAAAGCAATGAACTTGTATTTAATAACCATATGTACACAGAAGTGGATCTGTTAGAAGAAAATGATCATGAATTAAACAGAGAGATCACAGAAGGAGAAATAAATGCAGCTATTCATAAACTAAAATCTGGTAAGGCATGTGGCGTTGATGGAGTCACTGCAGAAATGCTAAAAAATGGAAGTAGTGAAGTCAAGCAGTTTGTATTCAAGCTTTTTAATGCTATCTTCAATAAAGGTATATATCCACTGATTTGGTCTAAAGCCATTATTATTCCAATTTATAAGAAAGGAGATCCAGAGCTTGTAGATAATTATAGGGGTGTCTCACTACTGAGCATCTTATCTAAATGCTATACTTCTATATTGAACACAAGATTATATTCATGGCTAGAAAGTAATCAATTGATCTGTGAAAACCAAGCAGGTTTTAGGAAAAGATATTCTACAGTAGACCAGATTTTTAATTTGTATTCAATTGTCCAAAAGTGTATGTCCAAGAAAGGCAAAAAATTGTATGTTGCTTTTGTGGACTTTAAAAAAGCCTTTGACTCTGTTAGGCATGAGAAACTTTTGACCTGTATTAAAAACCAGGGGATACGAGGAAAATTTCTTGCTTCATTAGCAGCCATGTATAAGTCATTGATTTCGTGTATCCGAATAGATAGCCAGTTATCAGAGTTTTTTGAATGTCCATTAGGAGTCAGGCAAGGCTGTGTTTTAAGTCCTACATTGTTTTCAATATTCATTAACCAGCTAGCAAATGATATAAATGAAAAAGGAAAACATGGTGTTCAGTTATTACCTAATATTATTGATATCTTTATTCTACTATTCGCAGATGACGTTGCACTATTTTCAACAACTCCTGGAGGTTTACAACACCAATTAAACATTTTGAAAGACTGCTATAATGATCTGCAGTTAAGTGTTAATATCAATAAAACTAAAGTGATGGTATTTAGAAGAGGGGGATTTCTTTCAAAGCAGGAACAATGGTATTACAATGGAATCCGATTAGAAGTTGTAAATCAGTATTGTTATTTAGGTTTCAGTTTTACAACAAAGTTGAGCTGTAAGCTGGGTACAGAACATTTAGTCACTAAAGGAAAGAAGGCAGTAGTCCAGTTAAATAAAGTCTTTCATAGGTATAAAGAAATGAACGTTAGAACTTTTTTCAAGATTTTTGACACTAAGATCCAACCAATTTTGTTGTATTCATCAGAAATATGGGGATCAAATAGACTAGAACATATTGAGAAAATTCATTTAATGGCATGCAAAAGATTCTTAGGTGTGCCAGTAAGAACACCTAATAAGATGGTTTATGGCGATTTAGGTAGGTATCCACTTTATGTCAACTCTTGTACAAGCACTATCAAGTATTGGTTCAAGTTATTGCAAATGGATCAAAGTAGAATATCATATAATGCTTACTGCATGCAATTAGAGTTAGATAGAAGTGGTAGATATTGCTGGATTTCAAAAATAAGAGAAATTTTGTGTGAAACAGGCTTTAACATTGTTTGGATGCAACAAAGTGTTGGGGATGTAAAAGTTTTCTTAGGTATATTTAAACAAAGATTAGTGGATATGTTTATACAAGAATGGGATGGGACTGTAAGAGATAAAGAGAGGTATGATATTTATAGATCATTTAAAAGTATTTTTGCAAAAGAGCAGTATTTAAACTCCATGGATATCTACTGCTTTCGTGTGGCTATTGCGCAAGCAAGATTTAATGTTTTACCTCTTAATAATAATGTGTATAGATATAGTGATAGTATTCGAGACAAATTGTGTCCATTTTGTGAAACGAAAATTGAAAATGAAGTTCACTTTCTATTGGAATGTTCTATGTACACAAGCTTGAGAGATTAGTTTTTAAGCAAATGTATCAATGTACCAATGCGAAATCTGCTCAAAGTAACAAATAATGAGTACATGCATAGTTTGTCTAGGTATATTTTTCATGCTATCAACAAAAGAAAAACAATGTTGACATTAGCACTTTCTTGAATAACTGTTACAAGTTGATAACTATTTAATATGTATGGGGTTTTTTGCGACATCATTTTATTTCTATGGCTGGGTTATTGTGATTTCGGGTCTATAACCATGAAAAGGAGTAATGGTAGTTTTTCCTCTTTAATCAGACATAATCGTTGTTTGTTTATGCATTTGTTTTGCCAATGAAGAATGAACCTATTGCTAAATCCCAAGCCCATCAAATGTATTGTGGTCCAAGGCCAATGTACATTAAATCATTTCAGTGTTCAGTGTTCTCTCTCTCTCTCTCTCCTCTCTCTCTCTCTCTCTCTCTCTCTCTCTCTCTCTCTCTCTCTCTCTCTCTCTCTCTCTCTCTCTCTCTCTCTGAAATTAAACTCTCTCTCTCCTCTCTCTCTCTCTCTCTCTCTCTCTCTCTCTCTCTCTCTCTCTCTCTCTCTCTCTCTCTCTCTCTCTGAAATAAAATGGTCAGTTGATTCAGTCCACCACTTTATATCAGGGATGAAGGAGCATAATAACAGAAGGGTGAAGTGGGTGGTGATGGTTTTAATTGCCTCCCTTGCACAAGGTCTTTTAGCCTGTTTGATTTTCGATTTCTGCAATGCAGA
>CM060332.1:12570565-12610565 GCA_030674155.1 Stramonita haemastoma
GTGTGCCGGTGGGAACAGATGACAATATTTACACAACTGCATACACACAGGGACTGGCACATGAGTGCTTATTCTATCATCCTCGGTATCAAAGAATATAATATAAAGAGTATAAAAGAATTTTTAATTAAAATTTTTTAAATTATCAAAAGAAAGAATAGTGTATTTGTTTATCGTGGTTTTTGTTGTTGTCATTGATCTTGTGTGTTCCTCGGCTGGAGCCCCGAGGTTCACCAAAGGTAAACTTTTTGCATATGCAATCTGGTATTCTCCCCAGTCAAGGTAACATTTTAACTTCGGGGACAGAGCTCAGAAGCAAACCTCCTAATTTGTGCCAGGATATGTCGGAAGGTATCTCCCTGCTCTTTCCAACTTTCGACTTTATGTGTTTATTTGATGTGCACAAGTCCATAAGCGCATGGGTCTGATTGGTTTAGGGTTTCTTTGATAGACTTGACATTCATTTGACTTTTTTTTTTTGTCAAACTGTGAAGAAAAGTCAAGGCTGGATATCAAACTCAGAATCTCGTGGATTAGTTGTAAGGCAGGTGAAGTCTAAACCGCGCTGTCATCTTCCTTTTTGATCATGATATGATAATAGGGACATATATAAATTTTTAAGGCAAAAAGTCTAAAACAAAAAGAAGAATAAAAACGAAATGTACTTACGTCAACCAGAACATACCCGTATTTTGAATTGCCTTTTGTTAATTTAGTATATGAATGACTAAAAACATAAGGGTGATCTTCATGTTGGGACAACTTTAGCAACACCATCTAAAAACACATATTATTGTATCTAATTTTTCATTCGTGGCTTATAGTAGAATGTGATATATATTTCTTTGCAGCAAACAAGAATCAAAGCCTCAATGACAAATGATCAGATTTATTAGAAATTTCAGTGGGACCAGACCCATGAATTGTACACGAGTAATGGTACAGACAGACAGATCCACAATACTGCTCGGTTAAGTTTATCTTCCGAACTGTTTTTTAATGTAATGAACGCATGTTTCCCGTAAAAAAAAAAAAAAAAAAGTTCCTTAAAAGTAGCCTACGACCAAATACTGACCTGAAAACTGCAATTGCTCAGGCGATTAAGTTCACAATCAACTGTCTTCACACTTTGAACACAAACTTAAGTTGTCTGGATGGTTAAGCTTTTTAATCAACATAAAGGTAAGTCAAATGGTAGTGACGCAACTGTTTTTTGCTCAAACCAGCCCCTAGTCCCACACAACCCCAGACTATCTTGGCTTGCTTTACATCGTCAGAGGTGTCTGAGGAAAAGAGTAGCTTCGGCTGCAGGATTATCTTTGTCCGCCACACAATCTTCCTCAGGTCACTGTATTATCTGTATCTTTGAAGGATGTGTTCACCAGTCTGGTTTTTCTGTACCACAGGCACACAGGGGAGAAGGGAAAAGCGTTCACTTTGTACATGCACACAACTGCAGTGACAGAAGAAAAAAAAACTCTGTGGAAACTTGGAGAACCTGCAGTGACAGAAAAACTCTATGGAAACTTGCAGAACCTGCAGTGACAGAAAAAAAACCTCTAAGGAAACTTGGAGAACCTGCAGTGACAGAAAAACTCTATGGAAACTTGTAGAACCTGCAGTGACAGAACAAAAAACTCTATGGAAACTTGGAGAACCTGCAGTGACAGAACAAAAAACTCTATGGAAACTTGAAGAACCTGCAGTGACAGAACAAAAAACTCTATGGAAACTTGAAGAACCTGCAGTGACAGAACAAAAAACTCTATGGAAACTTGGAGAACCTGCAGTGACAGAAAACTCTATGGAAACTTGGAGAACTTGCAGTGACAGAAAACTCTATGGAAACTTGGAGAACCTGCAGTGACAGAACAAAAACCTCTATGAAAACTTGGAGAACCTGCAGTGACAGAACAAAAAACTCTATGGAAACTTGGAGAACCTGCAGTGACAGAACAAAAACCTCTATGGAAACTTGGAGAACCTGCAGTGACAGAAAAACTCTCTGGAAACTTGGAGAACCTACAGTGACAGAAAAACTCTCTGGAAACTTGTAGAACCTGCAGTGACAGAACAAAAACCTCTGTGGAAACTTGGAGAACCTGCAGTGACAGAAAAACTCTCTGGAAACTTGTAGAACCTGCAGTGACAGAAAAACTCTATGGAAACTTGGAGAACCTGCAGTGACAGAACAAAAACCTCTGTGGAAACTTGGAGAACCTGCAGTGACAGAAAAACTCTATGGAAACTTGGAGAACCTGCAGTGACAGAACAAAAACCTCTATGGAAACTTGGAGAACCTGCTATGACAGAAAAACTCTATGGAAACTTGTAGAACCTGCAGTGACAGAACAAAAACCTCTGTGGGAAAATTGGAGAACCTGCAGTGACAGAAAAACTCTATGGAAACTTGGAGAACCTGCAGTGACAGAACAAAAACCTCTATGGAAACTTGGAGAACCTGCTATGACAGAAAAACTCTATGGAAACTTGTAGAACCTGCAGTGACAGAACAAAAACCTCTGTGGAAACTTGGAGAACCTGCAGTGACAGAAAAACTCTATGGAAACTTGGAGAACCTGCAGTGACAGAACAAAAACCTCTATGGAAACTTGGAGAACCTGCTATGACAGAAAAACTCTATGGAAACTTGTAGAACCTGCAGTGACAGAACAAAAACCTCTGTGGAAACTTGGAGAACCTGCAGTGACAGAAAAACTCTATGGAAACTTGTAGAACCTGCAGTGACAGAACAAAAAACTCTATGGAAACTTGGAGAACCTCCAGTGACAGAAAAACTCTATGGAAACTTGTAGAACCTGCAGTGACAGAAAAACTCTATGGAAACTTGTAGAACCTGCAGTGACAGAACAAAAACCTCTATGGAAACTTGAAGAACCTGCAGTGACAGAACAAAAAACTCTATGGAAACTTGGAGAACCTGCAGTGACAGAAAAACTCTCTGGAAACTTGGAGAACCTGCAGTGACAGAACAAAAACTTCTATGGAAACTTGAAGAACCTGCAGTGACAGAACAAAAACCTCTATGGAAACTTGGAGAACCTGCAGTGACAGAAAAACTCTCTGGAAACTTGGAGAACCTGCAGTGACAGAACAAAAAACTCTATGGAAACTTGGAGAACCTGCAGTGACAGAACAAAAACCTCTATGGAAACTTGGAGAACCTGCAGTGACAGAAAAACTCTCTGGAAACTTGGAGAACCTGCAGTGTAAAGATGCCTCCATCACAGAGATTGACCTGTCAGTCTGACAAAGGTGAAAGAAAAATGACAAGGGGATAAAAGTAGGGTAAAGTGAAATGGCTTTCAGCTTAATAGTAAAAAGGAGACTGAAAAGGCATAGACGATTTTTTAAAAAATATATAATGCTCCATGGAATCATGCATTGATAAACAGGTTTTCTCAAACAACAACAAAATTCAGTGTAATTGTCAATGATTATTGCTTTTGGACAAACAAACCAGATTCCTGGATGATCATCATTTATAATATTTCCAAGAACATGTTTTCTACATTTCTCTATTTTTTTGTTTATTTTTATTTATTTTATTCATTCTTTTATATCGAGGATAATGGAATAAGCACTCATGTGCTTTTTTTTTCATCCAGTCCCCGTATGTATACAGTTTTGTAAATATTGTTATCTGTTCCCACCGGCACACAATGGCCTACTCTTACGAGAAGCGGAACAGGATTTAACGTGTGCGCAAGATGTTCTGCGTGCATTCGCACACGGGGCCTCAAATGGTAACAAATTAACCATATTCGCATGGCTGTAAGGATCTCGAGCTTAATGAGGAGCAAATTATCATTTACCTGTTCATTTATGAGGTTACGTACAGATTACACTGTCGGCGATAGTCAATGGCAGTACTGGGGTTTGTATAACAGCAAAAGTAAGTTGAATCATAGTCCAAAAGAATTCACTTGTACACTGTTTATTTGATTCCCAAATGAATTCGTTTTTTTCTGTTTTATTGCATTATTTTGCTGTTTCTTTCGTCATGCGTTAATTCCTGGTATTTCTCCCACTATCGTTCTTGTTTTATTCATTTTCTTATTCATTTGCTTCCAAATGTTTTTCCTTCTCTGGTTCATTCCAGAGTGTCCCTCGTTTGTTTGTCTGCATGATTTTCTAACTTTGTGATAGTTATTTTACCTTATGAAATTGTATGCGGCTGAAATAACAAGTGGGCTTTCTGCGTGACATTTACGTGCATGCTAAATACCGACACAATTTATGAGTTTGTCTGTTGGTGTGATTTTTTAACTTAGTTATATTTATTTACCTTATGAAATTGTATGGATCTAAACTAACAAGTGGGCTTTCTGCGTGACATTTACGTGCATGCTAAATACCGACACAATTTATGAGACTTGGCGAATTGATCTTTCCTGCGAGGATTAAAGAAGCTCTCTCTCTCTCTCTCTCTCTCTCTCTCTCTTCTCTCTCTCTCTCTCTCTCTCTCTCTCTCTCTCTCTCTCTCTCTCTCTCTCTCTCTCTCTCTTTGTATGTGTGTGTTTATATATATCTTTTTTTTTTTTTCCTCAAGAAGTTCTCGATTTACTTTGAAATGCTTTGAAAGGTAATATATCAAACACTACACAGCAAACCAAAAACACACACACACACACACACACACACACACACGCGCACGCGTGCACGCACACATGCACACACACACACATACACTGGGAACAAATGACAAAATTTACAAAACTGCATACTCACAGGGACCGTATGGAAAAAGCACATGATTGCTTTTTCTGTTATCCTCGATATAAAAGAATAAATAATAATAATAATATATAATAATAATAATAACAATAATAATAATAATAATGATGATGATGATGATGATGATGATGATGATGATGATGATGATGATAATAATAATAATAATAATAATAATAATAATAATAATAATAATAATAATAATAATAATAATAACACATACACGCATACACACATACACATAGAAACATATACACAAGCATACACATACACATGCACACACACATACACATACACAAACACACACACACACACGCGCGCGCACACACACACACACACACACACACACACACACACACACACACACACACACACACACACACACACGCACGCACGCACGCACACACACACATGCACGCACGTACACACACACTGATTTATTTCTGTCTGTCTGTCTGTCTGTCTGTCTGTCTGTCTGTCTGTCTGTCTGTTGTATGTATGTATGTATGTATGTATGTATGTATGTATGTATGTATGTATGTATGTATGTATGTATGTATGTATATATGTATATATGTATGTATGTGTGTATGTGTAGGTAGGTAGGTAGGTAGGTAGGTAGGTAGGTAGGTAGGTAGGTAGGTAGGTAGATAGGTATTTATGTATGTATGTATGTATGTATGTATGTATGTATGTATGTATGTATGTATGTATGTATGTATGTATGTATGTATGTATGTATGTATGTATGTATGCTATGTATGTATGTATGTATGTATGTATGTATGTATGTATGTATGTATGTATGTATGTATGTATGTATGTATGCATGCATGCATGTATGTATGTATGTATTTATGTATTTATGTGTGTGTATGTATGTATGTATGTATGTATGTACGTACGTACGTACGTACGTACGCACGCACGCACGCACGCGTGTATGTATGTATGTATGTATGTATGTATGTATGTATGTATGTATGTATGTATGATGTATGTATGTATGTATGTATGTATGTATGTATGTATGTATGTGATGTATGTATGTATGTATGTGTGTTTGTAGTATGTTGTGTATGTATGTATGTATGTATGTTGTATGTATGTATGTATGTATGTATGTATGTAGTATGTATGTATGTATGTATGTATGTATGTATGTATGTATGTATGTATGTATGTATGTATGTATGTATGTATGTATGGATCGGTGGTCTAGGTGGTTACGCACCTTGCCTAGAAAGCAAAAAGTCCGGGTCAGAGTGTGCGGGGTTCGTACCCCGTTTGGACCCAAAACTTTTTCCCCATCCATTAGACCCTGAGTGGTGGTCTGGGCGCTAGTCTTTCGGATGAGACGATAAACCGAGGTCCCGTGTGTTACACATCACTATTTAGCGCACGTAAAAGAACCCACGGCAACAAGGGGGTTGTCCCTGGCAAAATTCTGTAGAAAGAAGCCACTCTGATAGGGAAACAAATACACTTGCATGCAGGAAAAAGAAAAAAAAATGGGTAGGCGCTGCACATGTGGCGACGCGCTCTCCCCGGGGAGAGCAGCCCGAATTTCACGCAGAGAAATCTGCGTGACATAAAGTGGTACAAAATACAAAATACAAAAAATGTATGTAGTATGTATGTATGTATGTATGTAATGTATGTATGTATGTATGTATGTATGTATGTATGTATGTATGTATGTATGTATGTATGTATGTATATGTATGTATGTGTGTATGTATGTATGTATGTATGTATTGTGTGTGTGTTTTATTTATTTATTTGTTTTTATTCTTTTATATCGTTGATAATGGGATAAGCACTCTTGTGCTTTTTTACATCCAGTCCCCGTGTGTATACAGTTGTGTGTGTGTGGTGTGTGTGTGTGTGTGTGTGTGTGTGTGTGTGTGTGTGTGTGTGTGTGTGTGTAGAGGTGGACAGAGTACTGCTCTGAGTTGTACATTCACACTGAAAAAGGAGACCCAAAGATGTTAGATTTCTCTCCACCAGCCCACGACATCTACCCCAACCTACGGGGAGAAGTTGAAAGCGCACTAAGATCACTAAAGAAAGGGAAGTCAGTAGGAGTGAGCAACATTCCTTCAGAACTGGTCCAGGTAGGAGGAGAGACCATGATAGAGGAGTTACCCACTCTATTTAATCAGATCTGGCAGACAAGGGAGTGGCCAACACCTTGGGACACAGTCCCTAATTATCACTCTCCCAAAGAAAGGCAACTTGCAACTATACAAAAGCTACCGTACCATCAGCTTGATCAGCCATCCCAGCAAATTCATATTAAGAATAGTCCTGAACAGACTAAAGCCGCAAGCTAAAAATTTCATCAAAGAAGAGCAAGCAGGTTTCAGAGCAAGACGAAGCAGTACAAAACCATTTTTCAACTTCAGAGTACTCCCTGAGAAATACTTGCAACACCAACGAGATCTTTACCACGTCTTTGTAGACTTTAACAAGGCGTTTGACAGAGTCTGACATGCAACTCTGTAGGAATCCATGATTTTGTATGTATAACATCAATGCCAACCTGATCAGAGCCATAGAATGCCCCTATTACAAGGCAACCAGTGCAGTCTACTACTCCTTCGGATGAGACTATATACCAAGGTCCTGTGTGCGAACGCACGCAGAACATCTTGCGCACATGTTTAAAACCCGTCCGCTTTTTGGAAGAAAAGGCCATTGTGTGCTGGTGGGAATGGATGACAAAATTTACAAAATAGCATACACACAGATACTGGATGTAAAAAGAAGCCCGTGGGTGCTTATTCCATTATCCCCGAAATAAAAGAATAAAAAGAATGAAATGATAGCAACATAGAAGAATGGTTCCGAACCACAGTTGAGTACGCCAAGGATGTCTGCTCTCTCTCACCCTCTTCAACATCTCTTAAAAGAATAATGGCTGACACACTTGAAAATCCTGAGGAGCAGTCGCAGTGAGGCAGGACACTCTCAAACTTACGTTTTGCTGATGATCATCGTGGCTAGCTAGGCCTAACTGGAGAAGAGCAAGAGCTAGTCAACCTGGTAAATCCCCTTTGATGAAGCGTCTTCGGCATATGGCACGCAGATCAGTCAGAGAAACCCAGCTGATGACAAATATGGCAATTGCATCAGCACTGATGCAATAATAGACGCCAAGAAAATCGAGACTGTCCATAGCTTTAATTATCTGGGAGCTTTAGTTTGGATGAAAGATCAAAACCTGAATTTCTCCCCAGGATAGATCAGACCACAACTGCAACGACCAAACTGAAAGTCCTCTGGAACGCAAGAACACCGCCATCAGCTTCAAGATCAAACTGATGCTTCCCTGATTCTGTCCATATTTCGGTACGCATGTGAAACGTGGACCCTAATAGCAAAACATTTAAAGATGAATACAGGCAATGGAGATGAGATGTTTTTGGAAATCATTGGTGTCTTATACAGAGATCACATTCACTAGCTGGAAAGAGAAAGCAAGAATTGAAAATACCATTCGGACCATATGGAGAGCTTATGACTTAAGTGGGGAAAAAAACACAAACTACAGTGGTATGGTCACATCACACGAACGTCTGGACTGGACAAGTGTTTCCTGCAGGGACCGGTGCAAGAAAAGAGACGAAGAGGCAGACAGAGAAGACGATGGGAAGACAACATCAGAGAGTGGAATAGCCTTGGGTAGAACGATTTTGCTACAAAAAGCAGAAGACTGCGGAGAGTGGAGGAAGCGTGTGAATGTATGCATTATAGAAGTAGTTGATAAATGTTTTGTTTATTTGTTTTAGGGAACTGAAATAATCCCTTTTCTTTCTTCTTATATGTCAAAACAATTTGTTTAACAATCAGCATTCTTTCTTCTGATGTCCTTGCAAAACCTCTGGATTAAAGAAATTACCATCAGTTTTCGTTTTAATCCTGTTTGGACAGATCACAACTGATAGTTGGTGAGGCTTTCTATGTACAGACTTACCTCACGTGGGGATCTGACAAGGAGGTATGTGCTATCTTCCATTCTTCTCTCCCAGAAAATTCCACATTTTTTTTAGGCGAAAGTAAGGAATTGTAATGAAATTCTCTTTCTTCCGACTCTAAGCGTTAATCAGACGTTTTAGGTAGATGTGTTTTTGAATGCTTCTTGCTTCCTCCCCTTGTAATCATGTGTGTGTGTGTGTGTGTGTGTGTGTGTGTGTGTGTGTGTGTGTGTGTGTGTGTGTGTGTGTGTGTGTGTGTGTGTGTGTGCGTGCGCGCGTGCGTGCGTGCATATGTCTGTGTGTGTGTGTGTTATTTATAGACATATAGGTTTCATACATCTGTATGAAGTAAGGGTGTAGAAGTGTATTGATGGTGTGGTATGAAATAAAGATGTAGAAGTGTATTGATGGTGTGGTATGAAGTAAAGATGTAGAAGTGTATTCATGGTGTGGTATGAGGTAAAGATGTAGAAGTGTAAAAAAAAAAAATAATAATAATAAAAATAAAAAAAAAATAAATAATAATAATAATAATAATAATAATAATAATAATAATAATAATAATAATAATAATAATAATAATAATAAATAAATAAATAAATAAGACATATAGGTTTAATGTCGGAGTCCCTGATAGTTTTGGTGAGAGCCGTGCGAGACTTTGCTGTTCTGCCTCTGCATCTGCGATAGACATGTCCTGCTGGTCTCACACTGCTCATTCCAATATCTCCCCCACAGCCATGTGTAAACTCCTGGAGTTAACATCAGTGCTGACTCCACTCTCCCCAAAAGTCTTGCAGATGAGACTGTAAACCGAGGTCCGGTGAGCGAATGCACGCAGAACATCTTGAGTACACGTTAAATCTTGTTCCGCTTTTCGTAAGAATAGGCCATTGTGTGCCGGTGGAAACAGATGACAACATTTACAAAACTGCACACACACACACGGGGACTGGATGAAAAAAAGCACATGAGTGCTTATTTCATTCTCCTGTATATAAAAGAATAAAAGAAAAGAAAAGAGATAAATAAATGTTGTATACTCAGGGTCAGAAGTTTACAGGCTGCTTGATCCAGGTTGGGCCACTCTGGGGCCACCGTCCAGGATTGCCCTGCCTCTGCTGGGTCACTTTGATGGTGCTATAGGCAACAGTTTATTTATTTATTTATTTATTTATTTATTATCTATTTATTTATTTATCTATACCACTTTATGTCACAGCAGATTTTTCTGCGTGAAATTCGGGCTGATCTCCCCGGGGAGAGCGCGTCGCCACAGGTGCAGCGCCTACCCATTTTTTTCTTTTCCTTTTTCCTGTCTGCAACTGTATTTGTTTCCTCTATCAGAGTGGCTTTTTTCTAAAGAGTTTTGCCAGGGACATCCCCCTTGTTGCCGTGGGTTCATTTACGTGCCCCAAATAATTATGTGTAACACACGGGACCTCGGTATTTATCTAGCGCCCAGACCACCACTCATGGTCTAATGGATGGGGAAAAGTATTGGGCCCAAACGGGATTCGAATCACCGCACACCCCGACCCGGACTTTTCGCTTTCTAGACAGGCGCGTTACCTCCTAGACCACCGATCCCCTTGCTTTGACAGAGTTAGCAGAGACAGACTGAGTGAGACGCGCACCCAAGGTGCTGACCGCTACAACGTCACGGCAGGGAGAAATTCTTTTCTCTGTTAACCCTGTCCACATTAGGACAACCGCCACATAACGACACAACACCTTGCTCCAGAAAGAAGTTACACTCTCATTAGCACTTAGCCTCACCTATGGAGTTACCAAGAGCATAATTAACTCGATCAGTACAAATCAAATAATCAATCTAAAGAGGAATGTGGAAGGATGGTTAACATTTTCACAAGCGTAACACGTAAACCGTGAAGTTCTGATGTGTCTTTGAGTTTGTTTTGGTTTTTGGTTGGGGGGTTAGATTTTTTTGTTGTTGGGTTGTTTTCTTGGGGGGGGGGTTCGGGAGAGGGGGGGGGGGTTGTTCTTCCCAAAGAACTTTGAGGATTTTCCAATGTTGAAATTTTGTATGTGCGACCCTTTTTACCCACCATAAAGGTACCACATTCCGACCTCCTGGACCTGGAGTTCTAGCCTTGCTGTCTTCCTACTTTGACGAGAATATTGAGCAGAATGTCATTTCTTTCAGAGGAGACTCCTAACCAGTTGGACCTCTGTAACTTGCAGACTTACTTCCACACGTCAAAAGAACTCTCGACAGCTGAAAATCGGAAATATCAGAATGGTACCTCCCGTGACTAACCTGGCGGAATGTAAAGATTCAGATTCCCAACTGCATCCCTGGAGTTGGAATGCGGCTACCTTAATTAATGGTGGGGGGGGGGAACGATCCCATACACAAAATTCTTACCAATGGTAAGCCTCGGGACATTAGCCTGAAGCGGGGGGGGGGGGGGGGGAATCTGTTAAAACGTTACCTTAAAACTCAGTTTTTTTGGTTTACAGGAAATTGTTCAAGGATGGAGGAGAAAAAGTAGAAACAAACATCTTTACGCGTAACAAAGCTATCTAAATCTTGAATTTGGACCCAAAAAATCAAGTATACTGACAACATTGCGGAACGGATGGTTGAACCCGTTTGTAAAGACCCGGGCTGTGGACTACGGCTGCTGTGATTGTATGGAAGGCACTGGTAAATAGCCTGCTCTGCAACGAATCCCGATAGGTTTCATGATAAGAAAGGAACAGTAAAAACTGGTCAAATGGACAGGAATTCTGAACTATCTGTGATAGAAAGAGTGTGCATTGTAATTTGATTAGCTTGCTTCTAAGTTAAAAGAGACCTTCTAAAGTGTGCCTTCTGCTGTGATCACATTGTTTCTAGTGAGAAAAGGCTTCTAAAGTGTGCCCTCTGCTGTGATCACATTGTTTCTTAGTGAGAAAAGGCCTTCTGAAGTGTGCCTTCTGCTGTGATCACATTGTTTCTTAGTGAGAAAAGGCATTCTGAAGTGTGCCTTCTGCTGTGATCACATTGTTTCTCAGTGAGAAAAGGCATTCTGAAGTGTGCCTTCTGCAGTGATCACATTGTTTCTTAGTGAGAAAATGTCTTCTAAAGTGTGCCTTCTCTGTGATCACATTGTTTCTTAGTGAGAAAAGGTCTTCTAAAGTGTGCCTTCTGCAGTGATCACATTGTTTCTTAGAGAGAAAAGGCCTTCTGAAGTGTGCCTTCTGCTGTGATCACATTGTTTCTTAGTGAGAAAAGGCATTCTGAAGTGTGCCTTCTGCTGTGATCACATTGTTTCTCAGTGAGAAAAGGCATTCTGAAGTGTGCCTTCTGCTGTGATCACATTGTTTCTCAGTGAGAAAAGGCCTTCTGAAGTGTGCCTTCTGATGTGAATCTCATTGATTCTAATTTGTCGAGCTACAACTGTTTCAAGCACACTTCTCTTTTGAAATAAGAATCAACATGTTGAAAATGAAGACAGTTTATGGAGGGTCTCAGAGTTTCAAAAACATGTACACTGCTTTAGAATCATTGATTAATTTAAATTAATATTTCTAAAGCTTTGTACGTACTGATATTCTGAAGACGGTAAGGAGCCTCTCCACATCGCAAAGTACATTATTTTTTTTATATCATCCAATCCTAGCGCAGTGTAGAGATACTGGAGCAGAAAGCACGCCTCTAGTGACATAATGTTTGGCTGCTTTTTTTGTCGTTGATAAAGTAGAACAGTATTCTATGAAAGAAAACTTCCGCGGTGTTTCACTCCTATACCTTTCCATTTCTTGATATTGACTCTCTCTCTCTCTCTCTCTCTCTCTCTCTCTCTCTCTCTCTCTCTCTCTCTCTCTCTCTCTCTCTCTCTCTGTCTGTCTGTCTGTCTGTCTGTCTGTCTCACTCTCTGTCTCTCTTTTCCACTCTGTCTCTGTCTCTGTCTGTCTGTCTCTCTTTATCTCTCTCTGTCTCTGTGTCTCTGTCTCTCTCTGTCTCTTGTCTCTGTCTGTCTGTCTGTCTGTCTGTCTGTCTGTCTGTCTGTCTGTCTGTCTGTCTGTCTGTCTGTCTGTCTCTCTCTCTCTCTCTCTCTCTCTCTCTCTCTCTCTCTCTCTCTCTCTCTCTCTCTCTCTCTCTCTCCTCTCTCTCTCTCTCTCTCTCTCTCTAAAAGAACACACGGAATCACCCGACAGCGCTCTGCATTCCTGAAAAATCTGCAAACAGCAAATCCCCTATGATGGTCAGCCCCAAAACCTTTGCTTTACACTGATCCGCTATAGAGGACGGCCATCCTTTGACACTTTAAAAATCTTACCACAGCTCTATTCCACGAACGAAAAAAAAATTTAAAAGAGCATCTTATTACTTGGTATTTTACTCTCTAGTTGGTACTACCTTTCCCCCTGAATAAAACTTAACACACTCAAATCAAAAGTTTTGCAAAGTGTGTTAGGTGCATTTTCTGGTGGACAATTTTCTCTTGCGCACACGTCAATCCTGTTCCGCTTTTCGTAAGAGTAGGCCATCGTGTGCCGGTGGGAACAGATGACATTTACAAAACTGCATACACACGGGGACTGGATGAAAAAAAAGCGCAAGAGTGCTTATTCCATTATCCTCGATATAAAGGAATAAATCAAATCAATCAAATCAAACGCACCACACGCAGGCACACGCGTGCACACAGGCGCGCCAGCTGCATGCACGCGCGCGCACACACACAACTGCTGCTGCTGACTGCTACTACTACTACTACTACTACTACTACTACTACTACTACTACTACTACTACTGCTGCTGCTGCTGCTGCTGCTGCTGCTGCTGCTGCTAGCTAGCTCTGACTGACTATGATGATGATGTGTGATGATGATGCTGTGCTGCTGGCTATATCCTAACCAAAAACCTCTTTTTCTCTCCTGTATTTGTGCTGATTGTACTGTTAAAACAAAAACAAAAAAATAATAACTAATAATATCTCCTCCCTCCTCCTCCCCCCCCCCCCCTCCTCCCCACCTGTTGGGCAAAAGGGCTGTTTTGGCTTTGATCAGCCGCCTGTTTCTGTGCACACATGCCGCAGCAGTTTTCTTTGCAGTCACGTTATTGATTATCTGTATCGTCTGTGTGTACTCTACGCTCTGTATATGGAGTGCAGCACATAATATGCTACGTTTCATTGATTTTTATCAATACAATAACACACCTGCTTGACTCCTTTTGCAATGACACGTAAATTTAGTTATAGATGTTGAAGAGTCCAAAGAACAGAAGGCAACCTTGGTTTACACCAAACATAAGTATGCAACCACGCCTAAGAATTGCGTTATTTCTTTCGGTGTAAAACTGCTTTAGTGGTGAGAAGCGAACCGCTGGCCCGTGTTGTGCATTTTTCATAATAATACCCACAGCACATCATACCACGCTTTGTGGAATGCCTTCTTGAAATCAGTGTAGATTACAATTATGAAAGTGTCCTGTTGCTGCTGTGAGCATTTCTTACACAAAACTTACGCTCAGAACTCAGAACTTAACTCAAAACTCTCAGATTGAAATGGGTTCCACGGTGCCTTTTTCCCCCGCAGTGGAACCCAGCCTGTTCTTCTGTGAGGGGTTCTTCCATCTTCATAATTATTATTATTGGTCTGTGGCTGGTCTAAAGGTATTGCGCACTTTCTAATTCGCGACACGGTCCAGAAAGAAGATAACAAGAATTTTACTGAAGCACCCCATTTCAGTTGCAGTGCAAACGTCAATACCTAGTCTCTATCATCTGTGTGGAGGGAGCAAAAACAACAGTGAATTCAAAGAGTAGCTAGCACAAGCCGGAATCATCAGTCACGCAAAGCTCAGCTCAGACCAGTATGTAAATATCCTAACATCAACCTGAAGGCAAAATTGAAACTACTGCAGGGATCAGGGAGGAGGCTGAGGATTGCTGTAGAGTTGTGGAAAAGCTGGAGAGTAAAATAATGTTTGTTGGGGGGAGAGGGGGTGATGAGTGACTGGACGAGTGTGATTGATGATGATGATGATGATGATGATGATGATGATGATGATGATGATGATGATGATTGACTGGAGTATGCTGCTGCTGCTGCTGCTGCTGCTGACTGCTGATGCTGCTGATGATGATGATGATGATGATGATGATGGATATGATGATGATGATGATGACGACTGGAGTGTGATGATGATGATGATGATGAGTGACTGGAGTGTAAAGGGTTTTTTCCCCCTTTGGTAGTCAGTTGGACAATGGCAACAATATAATATTACATCCATCTTGGCACACACACCACACACACACACACACACACACACACACACACACACACACACACACACACACACACACACACACACACACACCAACCAACCAACCAACCAACCAACCAACAACCAACCAATAAATGGCAGGTTAAAATGTTTATATAGGGAGTTTCATATAGGTAGGGCAGAATGGAGGAGGCATGAAGTAGGCCTAAGGCCAATTCGGAAGGGAAGGATAGAACATACGGTAGGGAGGGTAGGAGGGTTTGTTGCGACTCTCCGTTTCATTCTCTCATGTGAGAGAGAGAGAGAGAGAGATTGATTTGAGTTATTCTGATTGATGATGATGAGGATAGATGGAGATGAAGCACTTTGATGTTTTTACAGTCAGTCCGTGTGTATGAGTTATGATGTAGATGTATTGATTCCCACCGGACATCGATGGCTATCTTGACGAAAAGGGATACAGATGAGTGATGGCATGATGTTCGGTGACGTCGCACACGGGGCTCGGTTTAAGTTCAATCCGAAGGACTGTAGAATATCAGCACTATGTTAACCCAGAAACAAAATATCCCAACCAATTCAACACAGTACCGAGAGAGAGAAGACAAGCAGAAAGAGACGAAGAGACAGAGAGAGAAGTAGAGGACAGAAGAGAAGATGTAATAAGAGAGAGATGAGAGAGCGAATGGGAGAGGAGAGTAGGGGCAATCGGAGAGGGAAGGATGAAGGAGTGGAGGTGGGGGTTTTGGATTGAGAGAGAGAGAGGAGAGAGAGAGGAGAGATGAGGAAGAGAGAGAGAGAGAGAGAGAGAGAGAGAGAGAGGAGAGAGAGAGAGAGAGAGAGGAGAGAGAGAGAGAATTCAAATTCAAATTCTTTTATTTCGAGGATAATGGATAAGCACTCATATGCTTTTTTACATCCAGTCCCCACCCTCATCGGGGTTAACATCAAGATATAAAAAAACCTTTAACAAAACAACAACAATAATAAACAAATTAACAAAAACAAGTGACAACAACAACAATAACAAACAACAGATTAGAAATAAGGACAGAAAAACAATAATAAAATAACATAAACCAGGCATGCCGAGAACTGAAATGGGAAATATACAATCAAATGATGATTATGATTTTTTTTTAAATTAAGCTAATAAGTAAGTATCAAACAAGAAAATATAAACCAGTTAATCATCCCACCATCATCTATCAACAAAGCAAGTCATATAAATTATAATATTTTGTCAAGGGGGAGGAAGAAACTTAACTAATAACCTCATGGTGGGGAAAAGAGTACTACTACCAATAGCAAATTACATAAAACATGTGTCCCAGATGCCAAAGCAAAAAAATAAAAATAAAACAAAACAAACAACAAAAACAAAAAACAGACAGACAGACACCAACACACACACACAACGACAGACAGAACAGACACACACACACACACACAACACAGACAACAACAGAGATGAAGAAAATTAGTGAATAATCTTTATTTTTTCAAGGGCAACAGAGTAAGTCTTCACATACTTTTGTTTTCATCAGCCCCTTGCCCTAATTAGAATTTGAGGTAGAAAGAAAAAAAACAACAACAAAAGAAAACAAAAACCACCATCAAAGACAATAAAAGTTCAACCTGTGATTAAAAAAAATAAAAGGGAGAAATGGTATACATCCAACAAACGCATAATCCCCACTAGATACATTGATAACTATTTAAACAAAAGAGATAGATGTGTCCTCAACACACACATAATCCCTAACTGACCGGAACATCAATGTCAAAACAGATGTACTGATTATGATTAAATAAATCAAATAGATTAAAATTGGGAGGAGACTACGAGAACATTTTTTTTTTCACAAATCTTTCTTGCTTTAAAACAATGTTATGAAGAACAAGAAAAAAAATAAAGAAAAAGTGTGTGTGTGTGTGTGTGTGTGTGTGTGTGTGTGTGTGTGTGTGTTTGTGATAATACGTCATAAACCTAATATACATGTATTCCTACATAGGCCTAGGTTGCCTAGGGGCCTATGTTACATGTAGGAATATGTATGTTGACACCTTTCACCTATCCTACTGTCCCGTCAGTTAGGCCCTATGGGGGCACCAATGAAGATTTTGCCACCAGCTTCACACGTAAACATACACACACACACACACACACACACACACACACACACACACACACACACACACACGTATACACACAACCGCGGACTCGGTTTAATGGCGGAAGAATAATTTTCCACTGAAAAGCAAAGTGAAACCTGGCGCTGACGCACTTATTCGACGAAGAGGAATTGTACTTGAGAACCTGCGGTAGACCTCATAAACCCGAAGTCAAGTAAAGGAACTGACTGGTGAGTACAATAAAAGCTTGAATCAACTTTTCAACACTCTTTATCGTCAAGTGCTTGAAAATCATTTTGATTATGATTTCATAGCGATGTTCTAGTCGTTCTGAATTTTCTATTTTTGGTCGACCGGTTTCTTCCGATTCATATAGGCCTAGAACTTTCGATGCCAGACTGATTTACTGGCTTAGCAGACGAGGATACCGTTTTGTTTGGAAATATCCAGGTTTAGTATCTACACTATAGGCAGTAATATTTTGTTTTTTTGTGGCTGTTGACTCAATTTGTTGATAGTAGTAATAACTTCCTAGATAGGCAATAGGCCTACTTTGGAAAAAGTAAGTTCCGGACTCTATTTTTAAATTGCGGATATTCTCGAACAGAAACTGGGAAAGGTCTCAGCATCAGTTAAATCTTGAAATGATGATGCAGTAGTCTAATTAGTTTAATTTTAAGTACTTGTTTGTGCTTATGCCAGCACAGTCGCACATGTAGTTGTGTGTGTGCGCGTGCGCGACAGGGCACATGTCATCTGTGTTGTGTGTGTGTGTATGTGCGTTTATTCATTATTCATTCTTTTATCTCGAGGATAATGAAATAAGCACTCATGTGCTTTTTTACATCAAGTCCCCCTGTGTATGTAGTTTTGTAAATTTTATCATCCATTCCAACCGGCACACAATGGCCTTCTCTTCTGGAAAGCAGAAGGGTTTTAACATGAGCACAAGATGTTCTGCATGGGTTGTTGCAGAGGACCTTGTTTATGTCTCATCTTAAGGACTTTGGGGAGGGGGGGGTGGTAGTGGAGTTGGCACTAATGTTAACTCCAGATGAGAAATTTATCCTCATGAATGAGATTCAAACCCCAGTCAGCAGATCATGAGCGCAATGCCCATCACTCACTATCAGGCTATGTATCCCCCTGTGTGTGTGTGTGTGTGTGTGTGTGTGACCATTCATCCATCTGACCATTCATTCAGTCTAAGTAGAGAACTTCACACACAAAATTTTACATGTCTCTTCTTCAAGTTCTTGAAAGAAGTAGTTTGCGTGGAACTGTGTGGTCTTTTCTTCTTCTTATTTTGTAACTCCACCTCAAACACAGTCGTACACTGCCTTCAAACAGCTTAGAAAGCACTGAAATAAGTGTCATGTTCTCTCTTCAGTCAGCTTAGAAATTGAGCATCACTTATCAGAATTTTTACTTCACAATGTATACTTGTTTATTGTTAATATTGTTTTAGATTGCATGGTACGGTATATTTGTGTGGTGCAAATGTCTTGATATGCTTATTATGGACACTATTTTTCTCTCATATTCAAGCATAGTGTATTCCATTTTATCAGCAACATTCCAGGGGGGAGAGGCTGCTGTTGGCACTGTTAACTTTGGGCTGCTTCTGTGTCATAAAAGTGTGCCGCAAATGGTACCTCAGTGTGTAGCCTTCAAAACCACCTAGCCTTTTATTGAACTAATGAATTTTGCCAAGTTGAGGGGTCTTACGGGTGTTTGGAGCATGTTTTCATATGGAAATAATTTATTTTCAGACGACATTGTAGTTAGCTTCAAACTTAGGTAGGTGGTATCCCATAACCTATGTGGTTGTGGAGAAGCGAGGCGTCAAAGACCTCGGCTTTTCTAGGGGCCAGCATGTTGAGGGCAGCGCCCATCTCCTCTCCCTCACTGCTTTACCTTTCCTAACCCTAAAGAGGGCAGGTACCCATTTACAGCTGGGTGAACTGGAAGAACTGTACTGAAGCCAAGGTGCACAAAGTCACCCATCCAATTGGTAACCACGCTCAATACTGCGTAACATTGGCTTGGGGAAAGCGAGCGCTCTGACCACTGAGCTATCCCGTCCCTACTTAGCATAAAGGGGGTAAAAAAGGAAAACTTAAACAACAGAATCTGAAGGTTAATTTTAGCTACTGATTTACCCCGTGGACTCTTTACTGTCTGTTAAAATGAGGAAATTAAGCCAGAATGTGATGTTTTGTTGTAGATTGTTTTTCCGTCTCATTTTCAAGATTTTGACTGGTTTCAGAGATTCTGTGGTGATGTTATTTGGCAAGAATGACCAGTGATGGAAGCAGTGAAATTGCTGGAAGTTTTCATTTTAATAAATTGACAGTGACACTGTGACAGTCAAATTACCCGTCTTTTCAATGTCATTGTTGGTCCAGGCCAAAAGCTATGTGAGTTGTTGATTTCTGCTAAGTCAGTAAATGCCAAGGCCTACACTAAAATGTTATGTTGTAAAATGTTGTGTTGAGATTGTCTTCAGCCATGACATTGACAAGCTCCTATCGTAACAACTTGCAGTCTTCTTTAAAGGAGAAAAAAATCCTCTGAAGTTGGAGTATGGCTGCTTATATGGTGAGGTACTTGAAAACAGTGATACACACAAACCTCTCGGTCTCATTCAGTAATTTCAATCTCACAGTGATTCCCAGGTGGGATGATCGAGTCAGCACATTCTAGGTGACCCCCAGAGTGTTAAGCTGGGGACCGCACTACAACAATATTGTGTGATCTGTTGAACATCAGTTAACCTTTTGTTGCAGTGTTGGCGTTATGCTATAGCCTAGTGGTCATGACCGTTCAACTTCAATCCCATGGGTCCATGAACTCGTGGGTTTTAGTCTCAGCAGGGTCTGGTGAAGTAAGGGTGGGGATTAAATCAGACCTGTGCACCTTCCGTATTTGTTCCGGAAAAAGTTGGAAAATACGGAAATACGATTTTATTAATCAAAATACGATTTTTGTCAACGAAAAATCCGGAAATCGAAAACGTCGTCTTCTATCGTTCAGCGATGCCGTTCATCTCGCGTTACGTCGTCTGCTAGGCCCTATCGTTCAGTTACTTATCTCCCCTGATGACGCATGCGCACAACAGTATCTTCAAAACAAAATGGCGAAAAGTGATGTAAACTTTCGTGGAGAAACAGACCAAACTGATACACTTATAAGCAAAGAAAGACGCAGAGTGTATGCAAAATGACGCTAACAGGCCAGGATGGGGCTAAAAGAGGTACAGTTGCGGATATAGATGCATAAGCAGCAAAATTGGCTGTTCATTTTGCCGAGTAAGGTTTGAAACCTGGGCTACTTCTCTCGCATCAGGCTACTCGCTAGTGAAAATTGAACTTTCATTCGCAAGTGGTGTCGAAAATTGGAATGCGGTCGGAACATAGCAAACCACGGCTCTTCATTTATAGAAGCGCTGATTTCTTGGAAAATCATGGAACAGTAAAATTTCTCGCATCTTCGAAAAATCAGTTGATCGTTAAAACGGCAAAGTGACTTGTTCTGAAGTTACATCAAGACTCGCTCTGAAGTTATATCGTACCGAACACAGCTTCCGCTCTGGTGCTGTACTGGACAGCAGCAGAGCACACACATACACAGCACTTGTTTTCTGGCCATGCAAACTGTCATGGTGAGTCCACTCTGAAATCAGATTAAAAATAAAATGAGAAAGGCATAGGATCTTCTTAAATCTTCACCAGAGAGTATATTGATCTCTCTCTCTCTCTCTCTCTCTCTCTCTCTCTCTCTCTCTCTCTCTCTCTCTCTCTCTCTCTCTCTCTCTCTCTCCACGTTTTCCATTAACCATCACAGTGGTACACACAAACTTATATTACTGCTACCCAAATTAGATCTTTTTAAAACAAGTTTGACATACTCTGGTGGTTCTTTATGGAAGGTCTGAGTCTCTCTCTCTCTCTCTCTCTCTCTCTCTCTCTCTCTCTCTCTCTCTCTCTCTCTCTCTCTCTCTCTCTCTCTCTCTCTCTCTCTCTCACACACACACACACACACACACACACACACACACACACACACACACATGCCTCCACATTGCACAAAATGGTGCCTGGAGAGGCCTCCAAACTGCCTTTAAAATGCGAAAAATCATTTTCGGCTGGGGGGCTTTGCCCCCCTGGACCCCCCAGCGGGGCTTTGCCCCTGCACCCCACCGGGGCTTAAGCGGCCCCTGGACCCCGGCTTAATTTCCTCTTTTTTTTCTCTCCCAATTCTACGCTCTGTATATTACATTACTTATGAAGTCATCAGACCTGTCCAGATTTGCTAGTTGATAAAAGAAAAAGCTTATGAGCTTTTGTACAATGGAAAGAAATTGGAAGGGGGGATGAGCAAACAAATACAGATATAAAAACCCAATTAAAAAAAGACGTTAATGCTTCATGTTGAAAAAGTGTGTCACAAACAACACACAAAAATACTGAAACTCGGTGAAAAATACTGAAAATTGCCATGAAAGTACTGAAATCAGTAGTAAGGGGGTGCACAGGTCTGGGATTTTTACTATTTCCAGGTCAATTTTAAGTGCATACCTGCCAATGCCTTTATTCCCTTTGTGTATATATCATATGCACATGCAGAAGATAGAAATATGCACATTAATTAATGATAATTCTTGTCAGTGTTCGGTGGATAACAGAAACAGGAACACACCCAGAAAACATGCCAAAAGTTGAAATGTGACTCCCCCATGGTGTGCTAAAACAGATGCATACACAGAATCTGGCCATTGGTGAACCTCAGAGCTCTAGCCGAGGAACAACAACAAAAATCAAATTCAGCATCACCATGTGATCAGTTGAACATGACTCATGAGACAACCTTTCATTTTTTTCATTCCTCAGCTAGACTTCCAAGGTTCACCGATGAAGAGATTTTGTGTACGCGGCCGTTTTTGCTCACCATGAAGATAGCCGCATTCCGACTTCAGGAATGTATGGTGGGTATGTTTGTGTTTCTGTAAACCAACCAAACTCTGACATTAATTACGGTTCTTTAAAACATGCACAGTTGATTCTGCATGTGTATACTTATAGTTATCATGAAGGGGATTAAAGTACTGGCAGGTTTGCCTTTGAAGGTGACCTGGGAGATTGAAAATAATCCCCACCTTTAATTCGCTAGACGCTACCAAGATTCAAACTCACAATTTCATGGACCCTTTGGATTGAAGTCAAACAATCGTAACCACTCGGCTATAGCATCCACCTTTGATGTCAGTGTCCTTGTGAGCTCTTTCAACAGGAGCTGACGTTTTCCCCTTTGATGTGTGTGTTTCAGATATTCTTCACAACCTCACAAAGTAAGATGAGTCTTCTTCCATCTTTGGCTAGCAGCCTTGTGTTCTTCCGGGTTCTTCTGATCCTGGGTAGCCTTTCTGTTGGAAAACCCGTCACCAATCTCCAAGTAACGACCTCTCATGTTTCTCCTCGAAACGGTTAGCTTCATTTGCTCAGATGACAACACTGTCCATGATCATAGCGGCTTATTCAGGGATATAAAGCTTGTGCAGGTTAATGCAACTGGCCACAAGATTGTTTGGGCCATACTGAATTGGAGGGGTCAACCACAACCCAACCAGGACTTTGTGGACATCATGGGCAATCAGAGTTTCTTTGTCAGTGGAGATTTCCGTGAGGACTTTCATCGACTTCAAGTCACCCTCTACAAGTCCTCACTTTGATCTACACATGAGAAGCTATGGACAATTCTACTGTGTCGCTTCATACCGTGAGCCAGTTAAAGAAACTGAAATTGGTGCACGATCAAAGAATCTGACAGTGTCAACAATCAAAGAATCTGACAGTGGTCGATCAAGTAAAGAATTTGACATTGGTCATCAAATAAACTTTGTCCCAGGAACCCGTCTTCCAGTGGGAGGTGGTGGATTTAGGATAGTCAAGAACCATTGCTGTTGATCTGGTCTGTCAGGGCAAACACATTCTACAGGTTTCGGATTTACCATCCAAATTATTAGGCTTTCTGATAATACTGCAGTGGCTTCTTGGAAAAAACGAGGCTCTGCTGCTCCATGGTCTCAAGTAGCTTGCAGTGATCTGCAGTGTGTCAATAAAGTCTGTTTTGGAAAGGTTCGACTTTTTACAGGATTGGAAGAAAATACAAATGCCATGTTGAAGACCTGAATAAAGAACAAGAAGCATCTGAGGATTTTGACCAAGCTCCTGAATCACAGAAACCGGAATCTTGTAATGACAGTAAAGTCCGTCTTGGATTGACAGCTTTTGCCTCTTTTATGTTGGGTGTGTTCTGTGTTCTGGCTGTTCAGTGGATAAACAAGAAGAAATTTTGCAAGAATAATACACAAGAAACTGGGGTCGAAACTGATGAAATGTTTACAAGCCCATATTAAAAGTTATGCCATATATTGAAAGGGCATCACTTGTAAAGCCTAAAAATAAAAGATTTACTCAGTTTTCTGCACTGTTGCCAGGACAATCATATGGCCAAAATATATTAAAACCCGAAGCCTTTTTATCTATAACAGATATGAGTAACCTGTTTCTACAGACATATTTTACGGTCTGAATTCTTTAATTTTACACAGGGAAATCGCCATAAATGCATCCAGCAATTTTTAATTCTAAAAAAAACATGTTTTGAGCCACTTTTGGACCCGTGTCTCACCTTAAACCCCATTGCCTCCAGGAAAGCCAAAAATGGCCCAAAGTGAAGGGCCTGATTTTTTCCCTGAAAGGCCCAATATGGCCCGCTGACCACATGGTCTGTTACTTTCACCTTCACCTTGTAGTCTACCCACAATGCATCACTAGAGTAAGTTAAGCAACAGCTTCCTTTTCTCAGCTTCCTGTCTGTGTAAACAGTGTGTCATTTGATGGAGTAGCTTCTAAGTACAGAATTTCAAATTTCATTAATTTTTCTGCATAAAAATGGCCCCAGAAGATGATCTGGTGGTGTGGCAAATGATCGTAGAGGATTTAGTAATGGTTGTTGCCCTATTTTAGGGACTTACACTGGAATATACATCAAGCCCTTTATTTTAAGTAAGAAATTGCATTGACTTTCTAGAAAACTTTATTCCAAGGAATTTAGACATTTTTTTTGTGCAAGGTGTAGTGAAGGCTGACGCCCATGATGAAAAGTTGACATTTTTCTCAGTACTTATTATATTTTTGTTTTTGCGACATTTACCAGAATAGCAGCATTCCAAACAAATGCGTTTATGAAACTACAATGTGTCTTGGATTTTTGTAGCTATTTTAAAAACTACTGAGTTTCCATTGATTTTATATGATTTTTTTTTTAGTAGGTGTGTGTCCTGTGCGGAGTTGATTCCCTTTGCTCAGGATTTAGATCACAGTCATTTTAGTATGTGTGTGTGTGTGGGGGGGGGGGGGGGGGGGGGGCATTGGGTTAAATTGAATCAGGACTTACCAATATACCTCCTCTTTTTATTTCTTTCCATGCTTTCTGTGAAAAGCATCCTTTGACTGCAAAAATGAGCAGTGTGATTTGGCTAGTAAGAAGTAAAGAAGCATATTTTTTCTTCCTATCCTGAAATCACCATGAATCCTTTCTGTAAGGGTCAAGAGGCCAGATTTCTTTGGAACCAAGTTGACTTCCATGTGGGGATTTTTTTGGCTTTTCAACTCAGTGTTCTGTTTAAGTGGTTTTTGGGGGATTTTTAGTTGGGATTTTATTTTATTTTGTTTCAACACAGGCACTTGTCATTGTGTAATGTGCATTTCTTTTTTTTAGGTTCACCAATGGTGAGATTTTTGCAACATGACTGTCTTTTCTTTTTTCCCCCGCCATTTTGATAGCCACATTCTGACTTCAGAAACATGCAGAGGTTTGGGTTTTTTTTAGTTTGTCATCCATTCCTACCAGCATGAAATGACTTACTCTTCGAAAGACCCAAAGGGTTTTTAACATGTGCGCAAGATGTTCTGTGTGGATTCACTTATGGGGGCCTCAATGTATAGTCTCTTCCGGACTTTGACATTCAGTTAAATTTTTTGTCAAACTGGGAAGACAGGGCAAGGCTTAGAATCAATCCCAGAACCTCACAGTTTACTTGTAAGGCAAGTGACCGTCTTAACCGTCTGTACCTTACTCCTTGTGCATTACTTTGGGGTATTTACTACAGCAGGAAAGTAAAGGTCGACACGTTTTTCTTTGGATTAATTTCTTTTTTTAATGGAAATGATTTTGACTGGAGGGGGTATTCCTGAATACAAATTTTTGGGACTAAGGATTTGACTTTCTGTTTGTTACTTGGTTTGAGAAGTAAACTGATTTATATTGTTGCCATCAACTAGAGAACAAATAATTTTTTTGTAAAACATTTTTGTGTTGCAGAACAATAGAAATGATGTACAGCTCTGTCAGATTGTAAATAAAGCTGTGTTGTTATTGACTGTACATAGATGTATCAGACTCTCTGAAAGATTTCAGTAAGTTTGCTTGAAACACTGGCTGCCATGGCACAGTGGTTAGCCTCTTGGCAGATTTTTTTTTTTTTTTTGGGGGGGGGGGGGGGGTATGTTGCTGCTCTTAATCGATGAAGTATAGAGATTAATAAATAGAACGGTAGATTTTTTTTTAATGTTGCTGCTGTTTGTGACATGTAGAGGTGTAGTTAATATTGTGGCTTTTTTTTTTCATATTGCTGCTGTTAGTGATATAAATACAGATGTATTAATAGTATGGCAGATTTTTTTTAATGTGCTGCTGTGTTAATAACATAGTATAGAGATGAAGTTAATATTGTGGCAGATTTTTTTTATTGTTGCTGCGGTCTTAGTGACTTATAGAAATGAAGTTATTATTGTGGCTGATTTTTTTTAAATGTTGCTTGTAAGTGACGTATTATTGATATAGAAATGAAATTTATATTGGGGCTGATTTTTGTTTTTAATGTTGCTGCTGTGTGACAGATAGAAATGTATTTGATAGAGTGGCAGATTTTTTTTAATGTTGCTGCTGTTAGTGCTAGTGACATATATAGATGTATTTAATACTTTAGGCAGATTTTTAATTTAGGCATCTTTTTAAATGTTAATGCAAGATTATTTAATGGCATGGCAGATTTTTAAAAGATTACTGTTTGTAACAACACTGAGACACTTAAAAAAAAAAAAAAAGTGTTATTTATATATATATATATATATATATATATATATATATATATATATATATATGTATAAAAGAATTTGATTAATGTAAAACTGAAAATAGAGCAAACGTGGAGACTAGAGATTAGAGAGAGTTTTATTTCCTCTTACTTTTCTTTCCTTTCTTTTTTTCCCTTCTGGTTGCTATTTTCTACAACAATTGCACTGTTTCTTCAATGTTTCTGTCATGTCCTCTCTCTCTCTCTCTCTCTCTCTCCTCTCTCTCTCTCTCCTCTCTCTTCTCTCTCTTCTTCTTCTCTCTCTGTGCAAACGCACGCAGAACATATTGTGCACACATTAAATCCTGTTCCGCTTTTCGTAAGAGTAGTCCATCATGTGCCAGTGGGAACAGATGACATATTTTACAAAACGGCATACACACGGGACTGAATGTAAAAAAAAGGACAAGAGTGCTTATTCCATTATCCTCGATATGAAAGAAAAAATCAAATCTCGTCTGTCTGTCTGTCTGTCTGTCTGTCTCTCTCTCTCTCTCTCTCTCTCTCTCTCTCTCTCTCCTCTCTCTCTTCTCTCTCTCTCTCTTCAGTGTAATGGTTTGGTTTTATTCTTTTCTCTTTATTTTCACCATGATTGTATAATTAAAATCAAGAATTCTTTTAGTGTACAGTTTATCAAGAGTATGGATAATTGTATATATTTCATTGAATTTATGTACAGGGTCAAAATTCTTATGCTGGTGTGGCAGGCATTTGCTGTGTTATTATAACTATTGTATATTTTTATGAGAAGACAGTCATGTTTATGCTCTTTCTCTCTCTCTCTCTCTCTCTCTCTCTCTCTCTCTCTCTCTCTCTCTCTCTCTCTCTCTCTCTCTCTCTCTCTCTCTCTCTCTCTCCTCTCTCCAGGTAGTGGTTTTTATTTTTATCTTATGTTATCCCTGATAAGGGCGGGGATTGGATGTAAAAAAACAACACACCAGTGCTTATTGAATACAATATCCTCTAAATAAAAGGATTGGATTGGATTTGATCTGATCTCTCTCTCTCTCTCTCTCTCTCTCTCTCTCTCTCTCTCTCTCTCTCTCTCTCTCTCTCTCTCTCTCTCTCTCTCTCTCTCTCACACACACATATGCATTCACAAAATTCAAGACTAACTCAGCATGTGATCTCTAATGGGGTATGGGGGGGGGGGGGGGGGGAGTGGGCAGACGAAATTTTATTTCAACTTAAACTTTAATGTAGTCTGCATTTTGAACTTTTTTTCCTTTTTTTTTTCTTTGGGAGGGGGTGGTCACTCAATTTTTACAATCATTTGTCTAAAGAGAACAAAAGTTAAAAACTTGGATATATCAATATCACACACACGCACACACATACAAGTGCACAGGGGCACACACATGCACGCACGCACCCACAGACACACACACGCATGCACACACACACAAGTGCACAGGGGCACACACATGCACGCACGCACCCACAGACACACGCACACACACACACACACACACACACACACCTTTTTTTCCACAACTGTCTCAGATTTTGTGCAGATTTAAATGTCCAAACTGCTTTTTATTAATCTAAATAAAAAAAATTTAAAAGAGAAGAAAATGCTTTAATTACAAAGTGTGGTGTTATCTGCAGTTTTTGTTTTCTTCTGGTTTTGCAATATAATCGGTTCTTGTAAAAATGTGAACATAAGTTGTTTTTGTTGTTGTTGTAAATGTTTTGAACATAATACTGAAAAATGTTTTTATCATATTTTTAACATATTTGTGACGCTCCACCACGAAATGAGTCGCTTAGCACATTACCCAATTTTGCGCTAGGGGCCTTTAAAGGCAGGTGGGGGTCAAGCTGTCAATTTTGAGATTTTGATTGATTATTAAACTAGATCTGTTTATCTACCTTATAATGAAATATCAAGGCATAATTCTCATTCCTTTTGCTTTTAAATGTGTTTTGAAAATACCCAAGCACTCATTCTGACAACCTGTTACTAAAATAAACTTGCCCGTTTCTCATTTTGTCCCATCCTGCAGTCTATCATTTGAATTTGTAATAATGTTGCACAGAATTGTCCGATTTTCAATCTGTTTTTTGTATTTGATAGCCACTTTATTGCACATTGATAACATGTCAATAATTAAAAAAATGACCTCTGGTGCACTCCGTCTCATTATGTGGTGGAGCGTCACATTTATCATATTTGCTCATTTTATTTTTCACACGAGTTCATTCTGATTTTGATGTGCATGCACAGTGGGAAAAATGTGAAAGCAAGGAAGAAATTTTTGTTTATTTCTCTCATCATGACATGACAGTGTACTACTGCTTAAAACGTTTTCTTGGAAGTAAGATTCCATTGTTGGTTTTTTTTCTGGATAGCAGTCTCTCTTGTTTTGTTGACTTTCATAAATATCTACAATGATCTTTCACGACAGAGTACTTGTCTTTCAGAACGTTTCTCTGCTGTATGTGTACAGGAATTATCACATTTTTAAAAAATTTTGTACCACTTTAAGTCACAGCAGATTTCTCTGCATGAAGTTCAGGCTGCTCTCTCTCCCTGGGGAGAGTATGTTGCCACAAGACCAGTGCCATCCATTTTTTTTTCTTGTTGTTTTCCTGGCTGGCTTTTTTATACAGTTCGGTAAGCTTAGTTGGGGTAGGTTTTTTCAAGGGGGAGGGGGCATTGTTGTTTTTCATTTCCAGGCTAGAGCTCCAGGGTTCAGCGATGGTGAGATTTTGCATTTTATGTGACAGTTGTTGCCCATCATGAAGGTAGCCACATTCCGACTTCAGGGATGTATGCTGGATATGCTGGTGTTTCCGTACCCTGCCAAATGCTGACATGATTTACAGGATCATTAACTTGCATATTTGATCTTCTGCATGCATTATATTTACATGAAGGGAATTAAAGCACTGGCAGGTCTGCACTTGAAGTTGACTCGGGAGATTGTAAAAATCCCCACCGTTAATTCACCAGACACCACTGAGATTCAAACCCACAACTTTATGGACCCGTGGGATTGAAATCGAACAGTCTTAACCATCATTTTGGCTATAGTGTTTGTTTTCGTTGGTTTGTTAGGGTTTTGTTTCTAGTTGTTGTTGTACAGTTTTGTGTGGTATTATTTGATTTAGAAACCTTTGGTCCAACTTTCATGTTTAGAAACACTAAGGAAACCATCCAAAAAACTGTACGTGCTGGGCAAAAATCTTTTATTTTAGCTTAGAAATAAACGTGCAAACACAACAATAATAATTTTAAACAGCATTCTAAATTACCTGTTTATGAAATAGTATACTGTGTCATGCACTGTGCTATGATGTGTCTGTGAATAAAAAGACTCGATACTCACATTCTTGCCTTCTTCATTCCTGCAGATGTGTCGGCCTACTTAGATTGAGACTCTTTATGTTCGTTTGTTCTGTCAG
Organism: Stramonita haemastoma; assembly: GCA_030674155.1. Taxonomy (NCBI): domain Eukaryota; kingdom Metazoa; phylum Mollusca; class Gastropoda; order Neogastropoda; family Muricidae; genus Stramonita; species Stramonita haemastoma. The sequence continues at coordinate 12,600,294 of CM060332.1, forward strand.
TCCGTCTCCTATACATCTGTCTGCCTTTCTTACTCTTTCAGTGTGTAGCAGGCTTTGTGCGTGTGTGTGTGTGTGTGTGTGTTCTTCCTTTCTTTTACAGTGTCTGGTCATGAATGCTAGAATCCTGACTTCAACATTTATGTAAACCTTTGCTATCACAAGGGAAGTAAATGTGCGTGCAAAAAAAACTAGGCTATGGGACATAGAGTGCTGTTTCTTGATTCAAACGTCCCCGCTGTATTTTAACGCGCGCGCATACACACACACACACACACACACCACAAAGTCAAAACTATGTGTCCATTTGCACACTGACACATACACTCACACCCAGTCCTTGTTCAGACTTAAAAAGACAGATCCCACGCACTGGGCTAGGCCTACCAGCAGGATGTTCCATGTAGGAAGTAGGCCTAAGTCAGACAAACAAAACAACTTCCCAACCCCCACCCAACCCTGCTTGGGGCTTGGATCATCGCTGAACTGCATGGTTTAACGGCATGAAATACTTGTGGAATTAAATCGAACTGGGTGTAACATTCCGTCACAGGGGACGGGACAGCCTAGTGGTCAGAACATTGCGCTCGCAATTTGACGACCCGGGTTCGATTCCCGTTCCAGGGGATTTTTCCCCAGGAGGTAACATCAGTGCAGACTCCACTCTCCCCAAAAGTCCTTCGGATGGGACTATAAACCAAGGCCCGTGTGTGAACGCACGCAGAACATCTTGCGCACGTTAAAACCTGTTCTGCTCTTCGTAAGAGTAGGCCATTGTGGGCCGGTGGGAACAGATAACAGGATTTATAAAATTGCGTACACACGGGGACTGGATGTAAAAAAGCACACGAGTGCTTATTCCATTATCCTCGATATGAAAGAATAAATAAATAGCAAATTTCTCTGCTTGAAATTTGGGCAGCTCTCCCTGTAGAGACTCCGTCATCACAAGAGCGGGTATATTGTATATTTTGGTACACATTCATTTCATGTTTTGTCTGTCCCGTATAATTATGTTACTGTTCATTTAAAAAAAAAAAAAAAAATTTTTTAGCCTACCACCAGATTTTGACTACCTCCCATCAGAATTCATGTTACAGCTCCTATGCAGCTACATGACAGAAAAAATCAGTTTTCAAAGTTTGTCACAGTGCACAAATTCAACAGCACTCAGTCCAGAATGCTAAGTTTACTTGCACTTTCCTTTCACCAAGTCCAAGTGTGGTCAGTTCCTGCTATATCTATTAGCACCAGCTGGCCCCATCTGGGCTGAGAGGGGATGAAAATAATAATTAGCCAGAGATGAGGGGAGCTGAAAGTGGGGGAAACTGACTGCTGTGTGTAGGTTACAAAATCGTTGAAACTCCGAATCTAAAAACTGATGGAGGCTACAGTCAAGTGGTTAAGACCATTCCCCTTCATTCCCATCGGTCCATGAAGTCGTAGGTTCAGATCTCGGCGACGTCTGGTAAATTAATTAAGGGTGGCGATTTTTACGTTCTCCCAGGTCACTTTCAACTGCAGACCTGCCAGTGCTTTAATTCCCTTCGTGTATCCCCAAAGTCGGAATGTGGCTACCTTCACGGTGAGCAAAAACTGTTGCATACCCAAAATTGCAACATTGATGAACCTCGGAGCACTAGCAGAGAAACCAAACGAAAAAAGGGAAGGGGGGGGGGGGGGGGGGGGGGGGAGAGAGAAAAAAAAAACAAACTCATGCCTCAAGGTTAAAAACTGTTCTGCTTCCACTCTCTGAAAACGATATGGATATTTAATGTTCGCATGTTTACATTGCTGCACTAAAAGTCTGTTGTCATGTCATCTAATGTGTTCACCATTGTCTATCATCATTATTATAATAAGTATGCATATCTCCTGTTCATATGGGCCACGTGGTCTGCAAACGCTGAATTAAGTACTACACACACACACACACACACACACACACACACACACACACACACAACCATTACCATCACCACCACCACCACCCCACCACCACCACCACCCCCACCCCTCCTCTCTCTCACACACACACACACACACACACACACACACACACACACACACACACACCTTCCACCCACCCACCCATCCCCCTCCTCACACACACACACACACACACACACACACACACACACACACCTTCCACCCACCCACCCATCCCCCTCCTCACATACACACACACACACACACCTTCCACCACCACCCCCACCCACACACCACCCCACACACACACACACACACACACACACACACACCACACACACACACACACACACCACCACCACCACCACCACCACCCCCACCACCCATCTCCTCCTCCTTCTCCTCTCCTCCTCCTCCTCCTCTCCTCCTCCTCCTCCTCCTCCTCAAGCACACATCCTCTGAAAGTGCCAGGCCTCGGAGCCGAGGGCAGTCTGGAAGTCGAGAGGGTTGTCGCGGGCGGTGGAATAATGAGTGGTGCAAATGGACCGGTCCTGTAGGTCCACGCTACGGCAGTGGCGGTCCGCGCGACAGAGCTGCAAGCAGCTGTGGAGAGACGGGGTCTGGCGGGTCTCCTGGCTGTCCATGGACTGCAGCACCGAGCCTGGATAGGCCAGGAACTCGGACTGCAGGTGAGTCTTGTCACAGCCTGCAATGTGTATGTAGTAGTAGAGTGGAGTGGGTTTATGACTGCTGCGTAAGGCTACGTACGCTTTAATTAATTATTAATATTTTAATTAATTAATCTAACTCATCATCTTCAGTTGTTGTAGTAATGGTGGTGGTGGTAGTAGTGGTGGTAGTGGTGGTGGTGGTGGTGGTGGTGGTGGTGGTGGTAGTAGTAGTTGTTGTACCAGTAGTAGTACCAGTAGTAGTAGTAGTAGTAGTACTAGTAACAGTACTAGTAGTAGCAGCAGCAGCAGTAGAAGTAGTAGCAGCAGCAGCAGCAGCAGCAGCAGCAGTAGTAGTAGTAGTACATGTAGTTGTTGTTGTTGTACAAATAGCAACACCATCATCGACATCTCTGAGTTGCCAAGAACACACACACACACACACACACACACACACACACACACACACACACACACACCACACACACCACACAAAACATCCTGCGCACACGTTCAAACCTGCTCCACTTTTCGAAAAAGTAGTTGATTGTGTGCCATTGGAAACAAATGACAAAATTTACAAAATCCCATTCACACGGGGAGTAGATGAAATTTTTTTTTTTAAGCACATGATTTTATTAGTCCATTTTCCTCAATGTATATGAATACAATACAAACAAACAAAAAGAAACACACACCACACACACACACCACACGCACGCGCGCGCGCGCGCGCGCACGCACGCACCACACACACACACAAACACACACACACACACACACACACACACAACACACCACACACACACACACACACAAACAATACACACACACACAACACACACCAACCACAAACACCACACACACACACCACACACACAAATACACACACACACACACACACACACACACACACACACACACACACACACACACACACACACACACACACACAACACACACTTTTGTTAAGAATATTATCTTCTTTTTGTTTCTCTTTATAAATTTTAATGCTTACCGCCCACACAGGTGTCCTGACTAAGGGAGTAATAGTAGCCCGGAACGCACAGACAGCGGGAGGCGAAACACTGTGATCGGGTCGCCGGACACGCGCTGTCCGTTTGACACGATTTGTTCAGCCACATTAACGCTGCCACCACAACCAAGTCAAAATCAAAAACACTTTTATTTATTTATTTATTCATTTCTATTTAGTCTTCTATATCGAGAATAATGGAATAAGCACTCATGTGCTTTTTTTTAAAATCAGTTCCCGTGTGTATGCAGTTTTGTAAATCGTGTCATCTGTTCCCACCGGCGGCACACGATGGCGTACTCTTACCAAAAGCGGAACAGGATTTAACGTGTGCGCAAGATGTTCTGCGTGCGCTCGCACACGGGGCCTCGGTTTAAAGTCTCATCCGAAAATCTTTTGGGGAGAGTGGAGTCAGCACTGAAGTTAACTCCAGGGGAAATATCCCCTCGAACAGGAATCGAATCCGGGTCGTCAAATTGCCAGCGCAATGTTCTGACCACTAGGCTATCCCGTCCACTTTAATCATCCCTGAAGGGTAATTACAATACTGACAGGCATGTTGATACGAATCATAATCAAAAGACACAAGATAGCAACATTTCATATTTTGTTCAAACATTACATGCTTCAAATAAAAAAAATATCACAAACACTCACACTCGTACGCGCGTGCGCGCACACACACACACGCACGCACGCACACACACACACACACACACACACACACACACACACACTACACACACACACACACATACACACACACACACACACGCGCGCGCACGCGCGCGCGCGCGTGCGCGCGTGTGCATCAAACAATATTGGTCAAATGTTTCTTTATCTTCTTTTTTTCCTAGATAGATGGCTTGATTAACAACAAAAAAATTTAAGCAAATCAATGCATATTCAATGTACCATCTGGAAATACAAATTTTACTTGACTTGACTCGCACGCATGCACGCACATACGCACGCACGCACGCTCGCGCGCGCGCGCACACACACGCACAAACACACACACAGACACAACACACAACACACACACACACACACACACACACACACACACACACACACACACACACACACACACACCATAACAACAACTGTACTGGGTTTGTGTTTATCATTCTTTTTGTTTTGTTTTCATACTCGTACGCGCGTGCGCACGCACACGCACGTGCGCCCCGTGTGTTACATATACACATCATTATTTAGTGCACGTAAAGGAACCCACGGAAACAAGGGGGTTGTCCCTGGCAAAATTTTGTAGAAAAAAAAGCCACTCTGATTGGGAAACAAATGCACTTGTAGACAGGAATAGGGAAAAAAAAATAATGGGTAGGTGCTGCACTTGTGGCAACACGCTCTCCCCGGGGAGAGAGAGCAGCCCGAATTTCACACAGAGAAATCCGCTGTGACATAAAGTGGTATAAAATAAAATAAAATAAAATAAAATGTGTGTGTGTGAGCGCGCGCGCGGCGTGCGTGCGTGCGTGGTTGTGTGTGTGTGTGTGTGTGTGTGTGTGTGTGTGTGTGTGTGTGTGTGGTGTGTGTGTGTGTGTGTGGTGTGATGTAAGGAAAATGTAACCTTTGTGTGCTTTTTAAGCCCTGAATAAAATAAAAATAGACTAAACACTACTTAATCAGTCACCAAAATAGAAATTTATTTATTTATTCTTTTATATCGAGGATAACAGAAGAATAAGCAATCATGAAATAATAAGCAAATCAATGAACTGGCAATGAATCAACAACAAAAAATTAAAACACACACACACACACACACACACACACACACACACACGCACGCACGCACGCACGCACGCACGCACGCACGCACGCACGCACGCACGCACACACACACACACACACCACACACACACACACACAGACTAAAACAACACACAACAGACCTTGTGCTCGCTCCCTGAGCACGAAGACATAAGAGCCCAAGACGTGCTGACTGGCGTCATTGCCTTTCCTCATCACCGCTGAGTGACCTCGACACTTGCCCTGACCTCCCGACAATGACGTCATCGTGAACATGACGCACTGGGGCCGCGTCAGACAGGCATGGGCGCAATGGATGGCCGACAGACAGGGCTGGTCGAACAGTACCTTGTCCTCAAAGATGTAGCCGTTAAGATGCTGCTGTCGGGACATCAGTGCTTGTTCTATGTCCATGGAGGCCACTCGTCCTAGCAGAAAGTGTAGAATGGTAAGCAGTAGGAATCTGGAGGTTCGTGTCATTTCTTTTTCTTTTTTTTTAACAGTGGTCAGTTTTGTTTTGATGATTTTTTTTTTTTTTGGGGGGGGGGTAAGATAGTTCTCTTTTAGTGAAAAAGGCCTAGGCCTATTTAGTTAATCGTGCAGTGTAGAATAGACAGAAATTGAAAATGTCAGGCTAACGCGGTAGTGTTGAATGCAGGTAATGATTATATCAACACCTTGGCCAGTCCATTTGTCTCGGATTCATCAACTCGGATAATGATAATATGGAGAGGAGGTAAGAGCTAAACTGAATGCAATCTTTTTTTTTCCTCTGAACTATGTTTCGCAGCTGAAATAAGCACAGCTTTGCTTTTCTAGTTCTGCAGCATTGTGAATGTAAAAGAAAGAAAGAAAAAAGTTTGAAGTAAAAATTGGACACCCTAGCTCATAATTCTTGTAAAGTAAAACTACGACCTGCATATGAAATGTCCATGAGTTTTGATTGAACTTGCTACATAGAAATCTGGACTGGTTCCTTTTTTTTTCATCAGAATTAGAATTCTACGTGGTAAATGGTGTTCTCTGCCGTAGCCCATACATTGGCAAAACAGAGCCTTTACCGACTGTGCCTTTCAATCTTACGTCAGAGTTCATAGGCCAGTGATGGCAAAGAACTATGATCACATTTTTCGTTGCGTCAGAGTTCCTACTTCTGTTTGGCTCGATCTGAACAGCTTCTGAATTCAGTTTGCACAAGCTGACTGGTCTCTGCATTGTTACAGAGCACTGAGCGTCTTTATATATATATGGGCCTACAGCAACGCTGTGTGTGTGGTGTCGATATGTGGTTTTTTGTCATTAACTGGTACAAGATGTTTTAACTGCGCAAACCCGGTTCATAAGCAACCAGACATTATCTTTAAACTGCTCATTAGTACATGGTCTTTATATTAACACAGGTGCAAACACGACCTAACATAGTGGTAATCAAAGTTTATTAGTTAAGTCAAACTCACTCTAGACTGCAAACATGAAAGGAGTAAGCCTACAACCGAATTTTGCCGGGGGAAATCCGTTGAGTTTGATCCGACTCACAGAATTCATGGTAACTGCCAGATTTGGATTCGGTTGTCCTGCAGTTTCGAGGGAGGCATTTCAAGCTGAATGCACAGGGTCTACAATTCCTATTCCAAATATTGTAGGCAACATTCCACACAAAGTTTCCAGACCGGGAGAGAACAGTTCTGATTTCTGTCGAGCCTGACCAGTTTACGACACGAGCCACTTAACGACTCCACAAACAGGACACTAATGTTAGGTCAGCAGACATCATCACAGCATTGATCGTAACTCGGTTCAGCAAATGTGATTACGGTATCGATCCTGAGAATCTCCCAGTCCACTCACAAAAATCCCTCAGATAGCAGTGCAAACCCTGTAAAATCAGAGTCCAAGCGCGTGACCGGATTACTAACACCTCGGTGATAAAAGATTTCACTGGCTGTTCATGCAAGAGCAGGTCATCTGGAGGAATGCTTGCAGGGGAAAAGTTAAGTGGGATGTTTGAATAGGCCTAGTTGGGTTCGGGCAGAGCGCTGGTTCGTATTCTGGATGTTGTGGGTTTGAACCTCAATCCCACACACCACACACACCACACCACATATATATATATATATATAGAGAGAGAAGAAGAGATAGATGAAAGTAGTAATGAGTAGAGAATGATAAGAAGAGAGAGAGAGAATAAATCATGATGGCAAGTCACTTGTGTCCCTTTTTGAGGTATTGTGATTTTGCAATGTATCAAGTATAAATCCCTCTCTGCCTTCTGGACCATTCCCCTGCCTTTTTTTCAGGACTTAAAAAAATAGTAGTAGTAGTAGTAGTAGTAGTAGTAGTAGTAGTAGTAGAGTAGTAGTTAGTATGTTGTTGTAGTTGTATCAAAAGAAGTAGTAGTAGTTAGTAGTAGTTAGTTAGTAGTAGTATTTTAGTATTGTTGTTGTTGTTGTTATCATTTTATCTCATTATTTGTTATTATTATTATTTTATTATTTTATTATTATTATATATTATTGTATTATTTTTATTATTTATTATTATTATTATTATTATTATTTATTATTATTATCATCATCATCATCATTCATTCATTATTATTATTATTATTATTATTATTATTATTATCATTATTATTATTATCATCATTATTATTATTATCACCCACGTCGAAGTCAGATGTGCTGGGCCTGACATGTCAAGTGCTTAACAGCAGGGCAAACGCATTTTCACTAATATGACATACGACAATAGTTGCTGTCTGAGCGTCCAAAGATGAAGATTCAGATCCCTCCCTCCATCTTCAAGATTTCTTCATCCGACTTGACCGATCACTAAAAAAAGTAACAGTTGTGTGTAGGGAAATAATGGGCGGCGCTGCTCTCGCGGCGACGCACTCTTTTCGAAGGGAGAAGCCCAAATTTCACATAGATAAATCTGCAGTGATTAAAAGTGGTATACGAAAAATAATAAATAAATAAATAAAATTAAAATCCACGCTTATCAAAGCTGGTGGTGTTCTCACCACACGCACAAGAGAGAGAGTATGGGCTTGTGAAAGTAGGTCATAATTAATGCCCAACCTTCCCGAATCAACGACCAGTCTCTCGTCTGTTGATTGATCCCCATTGCCATGAGTAATAAGTGGATAGTTTTACTGGGAATAAGAAAGAAATGATGTCGAATCTTCCCGAATCAACAACTAGTTTCCCGACACACAGACACCGACACATGTGGCTATTTCTAGAAACATCGAGAAAGCTCTAGCTTTCATCGTCTGCTTCTCACTTCAGCGCTCAGCCAATCGGAGACAAGTAAACGAGACGTTGCTAAAAATGTCAACGAATCACAAAGCAATGGGAATTGCCGTTGAAGTGAGATGCACTATTTTAAGCACTACGGAACAATCGCCACTTCTCTGGAATTTTCAACTTAGTTCTCCAACAACCAGCGAACAGCTTTAAAAACAGACGCGAGGTGTAGGGTGCCTCAGACTTGAAGCAAACGCTGATCAAGACATCGCCAGAAACCGAGAAGAAGAACGACTTCTACCCGCATAAACGCTACTTTACCGACGAGCAGTATACGAAGTGTTACCTGACAATTGTTGAAGTCAGAGAAGAGTGATATCTAGCTAGGCGCTGAATCGACATTACCGTTGCTCTGCCTGACTAAACCAGCTTGCCGTTGTATAGAACAGAGGTGAAGAACAGAATCCAGCCACAGAAAATGGCCCCATCATCCACCAGCAGCAAAGCGCCAGCGATCGGCATCGACCTGGGCACCACCTACTCCTGTGTGGGGGTGTTCCGCCACGGGCAGGTGGAGATCATCGCCAACGACCAGGGCCAGAGGACCACGCCCAGCTACGTGGCCTTCACCGACTCGGAACGTCTGGTGGGCGACGCCGCCAAGAACCAGGCGGCCCTGAACCCCCAGAACACCGTGTTCGACGCCAAGCGACTGATCGGACGCCGCTTCACGACAGCAGCGTGCAGAAAGACGTGCAGCAGTGGCCCTTCAAGGTGTGAGTGAGGGGGGCAAACCCAAGCTGCAGGTGGAGTACAAGGGGGAGAGGAAGACCCTGGCCCCTGAGGAGGTCAGCTCCATGGTGCTGGCCAAGATGAAGGAGACTGCAGAGGCCTACCTGGGGCAGAGCGTCACGGACGCCGTCATCACCGTCCCTGCCTACTTCAACGACGCCCAGAGACAGGCCACGAAAGACGCCGGCGCCATTGCCGGCCTCAACGTGCTGAGGATCATCAACGAACCCACAGCCGCTGCTCTGGCCTACGGGCTGGACAAGAACGTGCAGAAAGACACTGACAAGAACATCCTCATCTTCGACCTCGGGGGAGGCACTTTCGACGTGTCCATCCTCACATTTCTGAAGGGTCTCTTTTCGAGGTCAAGGCCACAGCAGGGACACGCATCTGGGCGGGGAGGACTTTGACGACCGCCTGGTGCGGCATCTCGCTCAGGAGTTCCAGCGAAAGTACAAGAAAGACATCGGCAAGAACGCCAGAGCGCTGAGAAGACTCCGCACCGCCTGTGAACGAGCCAAGCGCACCCTGTCCAGCAGCGCCGAAGCCAGCGTGGAGATCGACTCCCTGTATGAAGGCATCGACTTCTACACGCGTATCACCAGGGCCAGGTTTGAGGAGCTGTGTGCTGATCTCTTCCGCAACACTCTGGAACCTGTGGAGCAGGCCCTGAGAGACGCCAAGATGGACAAACGCCAGATCCACGAGGTGGTCTTGGTGGGAGGGTCTACCCGCATCCCCGCATCCAGAAGATGCTGCAGGAGTTCATGGGCGGGAAGGAGCTGAACAAGTCCATCCACCCTGACGAAGCCGTGGCGTACGGAGCGGC